>CM028687.1:52602759-52910524 GCA_016771965.1 Brassica carinata | reverse complement strand
CTTATGGATTTCAACTTTTACAGAGACAAGATTATGCAAAGTTTAAATTGCGATTATGTGATTCTAAGATTTTTTTTTATTCAGAGGTCCCATCTTTTCTTGACTCGGAACATCAAGACTGAGGTTTTGATGTCATCTTGTGGAACTTGGAGCATGAACTGTACTTTCATCTTCATTGGCGTCGTTTTCACTTTTCCATCTTCATCCCCAACCTGTTGCAATACCATCAATTTTAGTTGTGACTTATCTGATAAGATCCTAACTCACAGAAGACTGCTGAATACACCTAACTCTAAAGCTATAGCTTAAGAGCGAGGGTGTCCTTAAGTATTCTATTCTAACACACACTAAGCACATGCTATGTTACATTAGGTTGAATTGTGTGGTGAATGTTCTATATGCTATAAATTATAATCATATGACTCGGTTAGGACTTGAGCCAGAAAAAGGGTTTAACAGATGAGAGAAAAGAAGACTAAAGTTTGGTGCTTTACCCAGAGAGATGCCCAGCCAAGGCGTACATCAGAATCATAGCCAGCTTTGAACTTGTAGTCTTTACCATATGTGCGTTTGTACACTGCACTCCACATGTTTGAATCAAAGTTGTACCAGTAGCTGCATACCAAGTCATCATCATCATCATGACATTCAATATAGCAGATAAGATGGTTCTACAAAAAGATAGAGATTGAGTAAGGATGAGAAACCCAGAGGCCACCAACCTCAACTTATCTGAAGGGCTAAACCGGCGCTTGAATGCAAATGAAGCAGCATTTGAAGGAAGAGAGATGGTTGGGATGAAAGACAATGCTTCATCCTGTATTACAAGTTATTGTATAATTACACACAAAAAAAAGCCGAGAAGAAACTCTTGTAGAAGTTCAAACCTTGTAAGCATATCTTAGCCTCAACTCTTCGTCTGTGTACAGAGCGGAACAAACACCATTCATAGCTTGACGTTTGAGAATCCCGTTAACCGATACTATTCTCTTGCTCTTCTCCTCCTCCTCCACTTCTTTCTCTTGTACTGAAACTTCGCCAAGTGGGAACTTAAGCGTCGCTCTTGGCTGCAAGAAGAACAAAATGGCCAAGCATTACAATAAGCGTTTAAAGGTAAAAAGTTGCAAATGCAAAAAAAAAAAAAAATGCACACACCAAACAGAAGAGATGGTACTCACGTAACCAAGAGGAACAGGTGATGAAAGCTCAAGGGAATAGCCAGGTTCAGCTAGATTTGCCTCCATAGCAACCTCTCCTTGTTGCGCCTGCAACAACAACATACCTAGTATTAATGACACAATGTATCTACAAATACATAGTAGCAACCAACATAATCAAGGAGTGAATCTAAGCCTACAAGCCAAACCCAAGGAAACGCCAAGTTTCAATAGCTACTACTAATTATTTAATTGAACACTGTTCAATGAACAGCTTTCAAACAATCAGACTCTATCAATGTCAGACGCACAATAGAAAAAGGAAACCAAAGTCAACACCTCTCAATGAGAAGACAAATCCACAATCAAACACAGATACTGCTGTTCTGTTACTTGAAAAATTGCCACCACATGTACGCCTACTTCGTCAATGTAGATTATAGCCTCATCAATTTAATAAAACACAAATACGCAACCAAACACAAACACAAAAACCAAAAGCAAGGATACCAGTTACTATACTCTTCAATGAACGCACAAATACAAAATCAAACACAGTATCAATGCCAGATGCACAACAGGAAAGGAAACCAAATTCAACACCTTTCAATGAAACACAAGTCCACAATCAAACACATAAACTGCTGTTCTGTTCCATAGATAACAAACTACCACCACTTCGTCAAAGTGTTTTTTTTTTTTTCTCATTAGTAGAGATGTACCTTGACATTATGAAGCGCTCTGAGCTGAAGGCGGGGGGAAACATCAACACTACTCTTAACAAAAGTATTCTTCTCCTCAACATCATAGAGAACAGAGACATATTTCGAAGTGAAAGAGACTTGAGGCTGAGAAACCTCGCGCTGAGCGTTGTTATGAAACGATAGCTTGAGCTTGGCGAGGTTATCAAAGATCTTACAAGACACTTTATTAAAGAAGAGAAGACTATCGCTGTCAAATTCAGATGTGACGCGGAGTTTTGGCCTGTTCACACTCTTGAGAAATGGAAAGACAGAGCAAGGTGGTGATGGTGGTAGTGTTTCAGAGGTTGGTGATTGAAGGGCAGGAGGAGGAGGAGGAGGAGAGGAAGTAGAAAGGGTAGGGCTTTGAGGAGATGGATCCGCCATTGGAGTGGATTTGGGAGGAATCTATGGCGGAGTCGTAACAAGGGAGTCAAGTGTGTGTAGATGGAACCGTATGAAACGGACGGTTGTTGTTTCTCTCTTTTTTAAAAATAAAAAAAAAAATTATTTTTTAGTCAATAAAAATAAAATTCTTTTAGGACAATAATAATAATAATAAACAGCTTAGAACTTGTAGTCTTTACCATATGTGCGTTTGTACACTGCACTCCACATGTTTGAATCAAAGTTGTACCAGTAGCTGCATACCAAGTCATCATCATCATTATGATGTTAAATATAGCAGATGAGATCGAGTACGGAGGAGAAAAACAGAGGCCACTAACCTCAACTTATCTGAAGGGCTAAACCGGCGCTTGAATGCAAATGAAGTAGCATTTGAAGGAAGGGAGATGGTTGGAATGAAAGACAATGCTTCGTCCTGTATGAAAAAATATGGCGAGGAAGGATATTCTCTTAAATGTGTACCTTTCTACAAGTTATTGTACAAAACACACGAAAAAAAAAAAGCGGAAAAGAAAAGTTTGCAAAAGTTCAAACCTTATAAGCATATCTTAGCCTCAACTCTTCATCTGTGTATAGAGCAGAACAAACACCATTCATAGCTTGACGTTTGAGGACTCCGTTAACAGATACTATCCTCTTGCTCTTCTCCTCCTCCTCCACTTCTTTCTCTTGTACTGAAACTTCGCCAAGTGGAAACTTAAGAGTCGCTCTTGGCTACAGGAAGAGAAAATGGCCAAGCATTACAATAAGCGTTTAAAGGTTACAAGTTGCAAAAGTATACGCAACCAAACTCTCGCAAATGCCAAAAAAAAACATGCAAACATGGCCAAAACCAAACAGAAGAGATGGTACTTGCATAGCCAATAGGAACAGGTGATGAAAGCTCGAGAGAATAGCCAGGTTCAGCTAGATTTGCCTCCATAGCAACCTCTCCTTGTTGCGCCTGCAACAACATACACTAGTATTAATGACAAAGCTATATCCACAAATACATAGTAGCAACCAACATAAGAATCTAAGCCTACAAACGTAATCTGCAAGTTTCAATAGTTATTTGATTAAACAGCTGATAGAGAGTTCGTCCTGATCAGAAACAATCACAATCTATCTATACCAGATGCACAATAGGAAAGGAAACCAAAGTCAACACCTTTCAATGGAAAAAACAAATCCACAATCAAACACACAAACTGCTGTTCTGTTACTTGAAAATTGCCACCACATGTACGCCTACTTCGTCAATGTAGATTATAGCCTCATCAATTTAATAAAACACAAATACGCAACCAAACACAAACACAAAACCAAAAGCAAGGATACCAGTTACTATACTCTTCAATGAACGCACAAATACAAAATCAAACACAGTATCAATGCCAGATGCACAACAGGAAAGGAAACCAAAGTCAACACCTTTCAATGGAAAAAACAAATCCACAATCAAACACACAAACTGCTGTTCTGTTCCATAGATGACAAACTACCACCACATCTACTCCCATTTCGTCAATTTAGCCTCATAAAGAAGTGTTTTTTTTCTTCTCATCAGTAGAGACGTACCTTGACATTATGAAGAGCTCTGAGCTGAAGGCGCGGGGAAACATCAACGGTACTCTTAACAAAAGCATTCTTCTCCTCGACATCATAGAGAACAGAGACGTACTTGGAAGTGAAAGACACCTGAGGCTGAGAAACCTGTCGCTGAGTGTTGTTCTGAAACGATAGCTTGAGCTTGGCGAGGTTGTCAAAGATCTTACAAGAGACTTTGTTAAAGAAGAGGAGAGTGTCACTGTCGAATTCAGATGTGACGCGGAGTTTAGGCCTGTTCAGGCCCTTGAGAGAAGGAAAGACGGAGCAAGGAGGAGGTGGTGGTGGTGGTTCAGAGGTTGGTGATTGAAGCGCAGGAGTAGGAGTGGCGCTTTGAGGAGATGGATCCGCCATTGAAGTGGATTTGGAGGAATCTATCTGTGGAGAAGTCGTCACAAGGGAGTCAAGTGTGTCGATGGAAGCGTATGAAACGGACGGTTGTTGTTTCTCTCTTTTTTTTATAAATAAATAAAAATTCTTTTAAGACAATAATAAAATAAAGAGCTTTAGCTTTAGCTTTAGCTTTAGCGGTGTCTTTTTCTTTTCCAACGTGCAGGCTGCGAAAACCTCCACCAATCTCTCCCCGATTTATCAATGGCAGAGGCAGTCAAAGTGAGAAACCGATCTCTTCTTCTTCTTCCTCCTCTTCGCCAGAATCATCATCTCTCAGCTTCTCCAATGATATCTCATTCGCATCTCCTCTCACTACTCTTTCTTCTCTTCAACATTCCTCAACAAACCTTTTCTCCCTCTCCTTCCCTCTCCTTTCCTTCTCTCCCTTCCTCCTCTATCTCCATGTCCTCTTCCTTCTCTCTTCACCACCCTCCCAATCCCACCACCATTTCTCCTCTCCCCTCTCGATCCCGATCCACCTACCTCACTCCCTCCGAATCGCCATCGTCGGATTCGGCAACTACGGCCAGTTCCTCGCCGAAACCCTAGCCTCCCAAGGCCACACTCTCCTCGCCCACTCCCGATCCGATCACTCCGCCGCCGCCACCCGCCTCGGCGTCTCCTTCTTCACCACGGATCTCCACGACCTCTGCGAACGCCACCCCGACGTCGTCCTACTCTGCACCTCCATCCTCTCCACCGAGAGCGTCCTCAAAACGCTGCCGTTTCAGCGACTCCGCCGCAACACGCTCTTCGTCGACGTCCTCTCCGTGAAAGACTTCGCAAAGACTCTCCTCCTCCAATACGTACCCGACGACTTCGACATCCTCTGCACCCACCCGATGTTCGGCCCACAGAGCGCGAGTTCGAATCACGGATCGTGGCGAGGTCTACGCTTCGTGTACGATAAGGTCAGGATCGGGGAGACGGGTCGAGAATCTCGCGGTGCGAGAGTTTTCTAGGCGTGTTCGAGAGGCAAGGGTGCGAGATGGTGGAGATGAGCTGCGCCGATCACGATCGCTACGCGGCGGGATCGCAGTTCATAACGCATACGGTGGGGAGGGTTCTTGAGACGCTGAAGCTGGAGTCGACCTACAAACGTAATCTGCAAGTTTCAATAGCTACTACTAATTATTTAATTGAACACTGTTCAATGAACAGCTTTCAAACAATCAGACTCTATCAATGTCAGACGCACAATAGAAAAAGGAAACCAAAGTCAACACCTCTCAATGAGAAGACAAATCCACAATCAAACACAGATACTGCTGTTCTGTTACTTGAAAATTGCCACCACATGTACGCCTACTTCGTCAATGTAGATTATAGCCTCATCAATTTAATAAAACACAAATACGCAACCAAACACAAACACAAAACCAAAAGCAAGGATACCAGTTACTATACTCTTCAATGAACGCACAAATACAAAATCAAACACAGTATCAATGCCAGATGCACAACAGGAAAGGAAACCAAATTCAACACCTTTCAATGAAACACAAGTCCACAATCAAACACATAAACTGCTGTTCTGTTCCATAGATAACAAACTACCACCACTTCGTCAAAGTGTTTTTTTCTCATTAGTAGAGATGTACCTTGACATTATGAAGCGCTCTGAGCTGAAGGCGGGGAAACATCAACACTACTCTTAACAAAAGTATTCTTCTCCTCAACATCATAGAGAACAGAGACATATTTCGAAGTGAAAGAGACTTGAGGCTGAGAAACCTCGCGCTGAGCGTTGTTATGAAACGATAGCTTGAGCTTGGCGAGGTTATCAAAGATCTTACAAGACACTTTATTAAAGAAGAGAAGACTATCGCTGTCAAATTCAGATGTGACGCGGAGTTTTGGCCTGTTCACACTCTTGAGAAATGGAAAGACAGAGCAAGGTGGTGATGGTGGTAGTGTTTCAGAGGTTGGTGATTGAAGGGCAGGAGGAGGAGGAGGAGGAGAGGAAGTAGAAAGGGTAGGGCTTTGAGGAGATGGATCCGCCATTGGAGTGGATTTGGGAGGAATCTATGGCGGAGTCGTAACAAGGGAGTCAAGTGTGTGTAGATGGAACCGTATGAAACGGACGGTTGTTGTTTCTCTCTTTTTTAAAAATAAAAAAAAAAATTATTTTTTAGTCAATAAAAATAAAATTCTTTTTAGGACAATAATAATAATAATAAACAGCTTAGCTAATAGCTGTGTCTTTTCCAACGTGCAGACGGCGAAAAGCTCCACCAATCTCTCCCCGATTTATCAATGGCAGAGGCAGTCAAAGTGAGAAACCGATCTCTCTTCTTCTTCTTCTTCCTCCTCTTCGCCAGAATCATCATCTCTCAGCTTCTCCAATGATATCTCATTCGCATCTCCTCTCTCACTACTCTTTCTTCTCTTCAACATTCCTCAACAAACCTTTTCTCCCCTCTCCTTCCCTCTCCTTTCCTTCCTCCTCCATCTCCATGTCCTCTTCCTTGTCTCTTCACCACCCTCCCAATCCCACCACCATTTCTCCTCTCCCCCTCTCCGATCCCGATCCACCTACCTCACTCCCCCTCCGAATCGCCATCGTCGGATTCGGAAACTACGGCCAATTCCTCGCCGAAACCCTACTCTCCCAAGGCCACACTCTCCTCGCCCACTCCCGCTCCGACCACTCCGCCGCAGCCTCCCGCCTCGGCGTCTCCTTCTTCACCACGGATCTCCACGACCTCTGCGAACGCCACCCCGACGTCGTCCTCCTCTGCACCTCCATCCTCTCCACCGAAACCGTCCTCCGAACCCTGCCGTTTCAACGACTCCGCCGCAACACCCTCTTCGTGGACGTCCTCTCCGTCAAAGACTTCGCCAAGACTCTCCTCCTCCAATACGTACCCCAAGACTTCGACCTCCTCTGCACCCACCCGATGTTCGGCCCGCAGAGCGTTAATTCAAACCACGGATGGCGCGGGCTACGGTTCGTATACGATAAGGTCAGGATCGGGGGAGACGGGTCGAGAATCTCGCGGTGCGAGAGTTTTCTAGGCGTGTTCGAGAGGCAAGGGTGCGAGATGGTGGAGATGAGCTGCGCCGATCACGATCGGTACGCTGCCGGGTCGCAGTTCATAACGCATACGGTGGGGAGGGTTCTTGAGACGCTGAAGCTGGAGTCGACGCCGATTAATACGAGAGGGTACGAGGCGTTGCTTGGTTTGGCTGAGAATACTCGTGGGGATAGCTTTGATCTGTACTATGGGTTGTTTGTGTATAATAGCAACTCGTTGGAGATGTTGGAGAGGATGGATTTGGCGTTTGAGTCACTGCGTAAAGAGCTTTTCGGTCGGCTTCACGGTGTCGTGAGGAGGCAGTTGTTTGAAGGTGAGACACATAAAGCTCTTCACCAAAACGATGCTTCTTTGGATATGGTCATGTCAAAAGACGTTACTGCTTCCAAGTATGAATATAACGCTGATGACAATAGTTCGAGGCTTCTTAAGATTGGTATAGTCGGGTTTGGCAATTTCGGACAGTTTCTAGCGAAAACAATGGTGAAGCAGGGCCACACGGTGTTAGCGTATTCAAGAACTGACTACACGGATGCAGCCGAGGAGATTGGTGTTTCGTATTTCTCAGACCTTGATGATCTGTTTGAAGAGCACCCTGAGGTTATTCTTCTATGTACGTCGATCCTCTCGACTGAGAAAGTTCTCAAGTCGCTCCCGTTTCAGAGACTGAAGAGGAGCACGCTTTTCGTGGATGTGCTCTCTGTGAAAGAGTTCCCGAGGAATGCTTTCCTTCAAACTCTCCCACAAGATTTTGATATTCTCTGCACGCATCCCATGTTTGGTCCAGAGAGTGGTAAAAACGGATGGAACGGTCTTTCCTTTGTGTTTGATAAGGTTAGGATAGGAACGGATGATAGAAGAACATCTAGGTGTGATAGTTTTCTAGATATTTTCGCACGTGAAGGATGTTCTATGGTTGAGATGTCGTGTGCTGAACATGATTGGCATGCGGCTGGATCACAGTTTATCACGCACACGGTAGGAAGGGTTCTGGAGAAGCTGAGCTTGGAATCCACTCCTGTCGATACCAAGGGTTATGAGACGTTGTTGAAACTGGTGGAGAACACTGCTGGTGACAGCTTTGATCTTTACTATGGACTGTTTTTATACAATCCTAATGCGATGGAGCAGCTTGAGAGGTTCGGTTTTGCTTTCGAATCATTGAAGAAACAGCTCTTTGGACGGCTACACGGTCTTCTGCATAAGCAGCTGTTTGGAAACGATAAGGAGACTCAAATCATGTTGGAGACAACTGGTTTGTCGACGTTCAGATGAGCTAATTTTCCTAAACCATCTTCAAACTTAATTCCACCTTGATGCCTTAAGTTTGAAACTGGTGTTCTTACTTGGGAGCGTTTTAAAAGGCTTTGGTGACTATAAGTCTATATGTAGCTTTGTTTGACCCTGTAGTGGGTCTGTTGTATCTTTTGTCTTTGGAGTGGCTTAATGGTACCAACCAGTTTCAAGTTTCTAAACAGATATTAAATGCAAACAAAAGTTTGGGTTTGAAAAAAAGGAAAGAGCTTAGCTACTTCACCTGTCTGGTTATTTTTCATCGTGTGGTAAAAAGGTTTAATTATATAAAAATTATACGAAAAAATTACTCAAATTATACTAATACACTGAACGCAAACGATAAATAAATTAAAAGACAAAATAAAGAAATCTAAAATGGATTTATTTTGTAGAGCACTGTAGTGGTCATAGGCATTTCAAGAGCATATAATAGGGGATTTTTAGAATATCATTATTCATGGGTTCTTAGGGTGGGGTTATTAGGAGAATATAATAAACTGTTTCTTATATTTCCCTAAGAACTCTGTTCAAAAAACCAGGGATAATAATGCTCTTAGCGGAATATAAGAATATGTCCCTTAATTTTCAATTAAAAAAGCTAAGAGTCAACTCTTAAATATTTCGTTTAGAAACTCATCCTAAGAACCCCCATTAAACATGTCCTAAGTAATAGTAAAACGAAAAAAACATTTTATCACAAATAGTAAAGACAAGATTAAAAAAAAAAATAAAAAAACTAGATTGAAATTGGTGTTTTTCATTAAGCTTTACACTGTATTGTCTTCTTGTGAGGAATATATATTGTGAAATAAATATATGGTTATATTTTTTTTGATAAAAAATATAAGGTTAAATTAAGAAATCCAGGAAATTTGGGGTATCCGGATCCGGATTCGGATTCGCCGGATCTATGGATTTAGTATTCCGATCCGGATTCGGGGCTTCCGGATATCCATCTAATTATCATATTATCATGGATATTGATTGATTTAGATTAAGTAAAAATAATTAATAAAATAAAAATAATAGTTTTAAAAATATTAAAATTCTAAAATATACATTAATTAAATATTTATAAATATAAATATAAATATAAATATAATATTTTAAAAATTAAAATATAGTATTATAAAACTAATTTTATGAATAAATATTAATATATCAAATATAATTATTAATAAAATTAAAAAATAATGATATCTTTTAAAACTACGGATCCGAATCCGGATATCCGGACCTAAAAATTAAGATATCCAGTTTGGTTTGACGGATCCTTGATTTTACTATCCGGATTCGGATCCGGATGCCCCAGATATCCTATTTCAGAATGGATCTCAGATCGAATCCGGATTACGGATAATAAGTCCCAGGCCTAGTCTTCCTTTTGAAGTAAGAAATACAAAGGGTGTGAATGGTGACCACGGGAATGAAGAGGAACACTGCATTACTTAACATTCCTTAAAAAATTTACCATTCATGAGGAATAGATTTTTTTCCATTCCTCATCATTCCTTTGGTTGTGAAAATTATAAAACAAATTCATTCCTTATTGATTTTGATAAGGAATCATTATTCCTCTTCATTCCTAAAATTTTATTCCTATTCATTCCTTTCGCGATTGCATTCGCGTTGTTCACTATTATGGTTCTGGTCGCCAAAGTCTGCAAAACTATATCCCTTCCTCCGTGGGAAGGAATAATGTAAAAGCACTCTCTCCGTCCTCTATCTTTCTCTTTCTTTTGGAACATTCAACAACTCCAAATCACCTCATTACAGAACAGCAGAACATTACTAGATCAGTCTGCCTGAACCATGACCGGCTTTCCCTTCCCATCGAGAATCCTCTGGTCCCATCAGGCACCCGTGGTCCTAAACCCCTAGTCCTGGTGGTTGCTGCTTCCCCGTGCCTGCTTGCTCCATGCTGTTCATTGGATTGTTTGAAGGTGGTGCTCCCACTTGATAATGTTGATGGTGGTGATTGTGATGATACCCACGTCCCATGTGGCTCTGGCGTGGTTGACCTCCATTGTGGTTGTGGTTCTGCCCATTCCCCTACCTCGGCTACGCCGTTTTCTCTGCCCCCAAACCGCTTTCTCATTCCCTTGCTCATCTCCCTGTTCCCTGTTATGTTGTAAATGTTAAGAATCATCCATGCAGAGACCTAAAGACGTATTTGGTGTTACTGTACTTGCCTGCTTTTGCGCATGCAGAGACCTAGATTCTTAGTTCTTGAGTGTGTAATCGGGTGTTGTTGATCAATATATTGACAAGTTCTTATCACCTTGTTAGTGAAAGGCGTACCATCGTTTTTGGCTGACCTTGCTGCTGCTGGGACACCATTCATGTTTTGTGGCTGGCATGTACAAACGTTCATAACACTAAAAATAATTTAGTACTGTGAGAAAACTGAGAGTGGTGGTTGATCTAGAATATATATTTTTCAGTGATTTTGTAAGATTAAGAAAACAGTAGTACCTGCCATTGGTTGAGAAAATCTTCATCAGATTTTGGTAGCAATGGTCCTCAGGTAGATCCTCAGCAATAACTATACGAGACTGCATATGATAAGCTTATTAGAAACTCAACACAGTCCTTTTTCATAAGATAATCAGTATACAGAAATATCTAAATGGTACGAGAACCACATTTGCAACTATAGAAGGAATGACTTAAACTGTAACTCAAAAGGAGGCACCACGAGTTCTTCTATAGCAGCCTCAGTGATTGGATGTATGCGTCTCACTTTCTTTCCATCTTCACTAACAGCCTGTTCCACGACTAAAACTTTAGAAAGCATCTGAAGGATGGGGAGTCACATCCCAGCCGCATAAATAGGAGAAATATGCAACAAAAAAAACAAGACAAATAACTCACAAGCTTTGCTGAGTTCTGTAGAACTGTGGCAAGCTGAGAATTACCACTAACGACAGCTTTAACTTTCTTGAAAGATGCAACAACATGTATTGGCACTGTAAACACATTGTGGATTGGAACAGAAATACTACACTTAGAAGCAACGATCTTCAATTCTTATGCAAAACGAGGGAAACACAGAGAGAGAACAAAAGTTTCCAGAAGGTAACTAACACTTTTAAAACGCATCTGAAAGGAGATAAACATCTCCCTTGTCTGTTGATACGCTGGGAAGCGATAATGTAATTCAAACACCAGGATCCAGCTCAAGCTTTGACAGTTACTTAAAACTCTCGTGTTCCCTAGCTGAAACCCAAAAGAAACATGTGGTTGGTTCAGATTTGGAATCACTGACAACGAATCTTCAGTCAGCCAGATTGTCGCCAAGGAGCCACGCCTCACCACAGGAACTGAGCTGTTCAAGTTTTAAATTTGATTCTTTGGCCACCTCTTCTGATTCCATTGATCTTTCAAAGTTTCAGAGAGGTTTGGTTGCCAGGAGTTCTTGTCATTCTCATCTTACACGGGACAGAGTGTCGAGGAAACATGTGAGAGTAACACAGAGTGAAGAAAGAAATAGCCACTTGTTTGTGCTGAAACCACAACAGATTACAGATACTGAATTTGGTATCCCAGATAACAAAGATGCTGCTCCTGCAGGAAAAGGAAAAGAACTGCTTTGTTCTGAGGATTCAAATTGGATGGCATGTTACAAGAGTTAACCTCCTATACGAATAGTTATTACCATCTGTTTCTTTTGTAAGTATGTCCACGTTATAGTTAGTAACCGAAGGAAACTTCCTTCTGTTTGTTGTGTTTCTCTTGTTTTCTTCACATTTCTATAACACAGGAGACGGATTCACACTCTTACATTCTTCTTTTTTGGGTTCTTCTATAAAACTATGTTGTTGTTTCAGCATCTTTCAGTCGAAAGTTAAGTACCTATGTTACCTGATACCTTCCCTTTGCTCCACGTTTTGAAGAAGGCCAAGCTTTTGAGGAATGCTTAGAGTTCGATAAATCACTGAATGTTCCATTTCTCAATTCTCAGAATACATGAGAAGGATTGAGGGTTCACACGTTTATCTGGATTGCTATAGTCTTGTCTTTAAGTTTCTTCAAGAAGAGAGGAACATTTTTGTTTCAGTGTCTTTCAATAAAAGTTTTGATACTTAAAAACTTTTCCTGATACCTTACCTTTGCATCAGGTAGTAGAAATAAAAAGAAGCTAAGTCTTTAAGGTGAAACAAAGCTCAAAAGGTTCTTTTAAGCATCTCTAACTTATTTGGAAACCACACATCATCTTTCACTGTCATGATGATCAAGAACCTATTAATTCTTTACAGTTTCAACATATTAAAAACATTTATTTTTGGAATTGGTTTTGTTAATTGATGCTTGATAGTAGTGTATATATATACACTTCTCATTCTTGTTATCATCTAGTTTACCTCTCAAGAATACTAGAGCTTTATCAGTTATAATGTCAGGCTATGCCAAGACAACATATGGAGGAAAGAGCAAAGATGTTGATGAAGCTAACGCAGTTCACCAACCGGAACAGAGATATCACCGGTAAAGTCATCATCTTAACCCTTATAGGGTTTTGCATTCTGCTCTGTCTCTTCATAAGCATCGGTTTCTACTTCCTAGCCAAGCCACTTAAAGCAAGCCTGACGTCCGTGGCTTTAAGAAACCTCAGGTACAACGATACATCAGCATCATCATCCCCATATTTCAACGCGACACTAGCTATGAAGATCAGAATTGAGAATCCGAATTTCGGCTTCTTTGAGTTTCCAACTAGTAAAGGAGATATCATGTACAATGGTCGTCTTGTTGGGGAAATGAAGATTAATGGACAACGAGTGGGTTCATACAGTGCCATGAAAACAGAGGTTGGGACAAAAGTGAGTTACAGAGAGAATCAGGCTACATCATCTGTTTGGTTGAAAAATGATATAAAGAGAGGGTTAATTATCCTCAAGATCGAAGCTAAACTGAGAGGCGAAGTACACTTGGTGGCTTTGAACAAGAGAACTGTGAATTTGAAGTGTTTGATGTATCTTAATCTGAAAGATGAAGTGATTCAACGTTTGTGGTGTAAATGAAATCTCTGTTAATTTAGGTTTAGGGTTTATGATTCTAAGTTGATATTGAAATACTTTGGTTGTATTCAAATACATCAATAGATTGATTTACAATTACTATTTACATTTTGTCACGTTTTTTCATTTCAACATTATCAAGGTTAAAATTTGTATTTAAAATTTATTAAAGTAAAGCTTTGGAATGTTTTTACCAGCAAAATCTTTGTTCTTAAATTTTTAAAGTTACAAGAAAAAAGATAAATGTTGAAAGGTGAGTTTTTTTTTCAATTTTCATCAAATAAGTGTTGTCTTTGATTAATTTTAATATAGTTTGTGTATCAGCTTTGTCGTCACTCTTAAGTCTTATCTAAACTTCTTAATTTCTTTCGCTAATTTACGTCTATGCATCTATCATTCTCCAAAGACGCAATCGTTTTAAGTTTTATCTTATTTTAATCTTTGTGTGTGGTTTCAGTGAAAGAGCATATTTGATGTTGTGACTTGAAACAAATTCTAACAACAACGATCAAGTAAAGTATCAATACTCTCTTTCGCTATACGTAACTTTCATATTCACACCATTCATTAGATGAGTTTAGTTGATCTTCTGAGTTCTGACCTTTATTATATAAAGATTTGAATGTTCCATAAAAGGAGAATAACATTTATGATAAGAGGTCAACATGAACTATACAAACAATAAAAGTTCCTTTATATAACAAGGGCTAATTGGCGTAATAGCCATATTTCAGAGGAAATCAAGAAAATAGACATGATTTTGACATAATTTACTCACTGACTTTTTGCCTTCATTCCATCCGGTTATACCCTTCTAAGTAACAGGTACCAGGTTCCTTCACATAAAGCAATCAACGTGGTTCGTTTGTGTCCCATAGTAACAATCACAAAATTTAGAAAGCGCGTGGAATGAAAATCAAAGAAAGAAAAATATGCAGGGGAGAGTAGAGGAATTTCGTAAGTGTTCCTGAACGTTAAACAAACGGGAATCCAAGAAGCGTATTTCCATACTATATATCATAGATAGAATATTATATGTCCAACTACAGATTGACTTGACCCGGTATACATGATGTAAAGGACGTGGACGTGAGTTATACAACAAAAGATAGAAACGGAAACGGAGAATCAGAAGGAGTAGGTACAATATAGGTTTCAGCATGTGTAATAGGCGTGGGCGTGGAAGTCGGGCAGAGAACCAGAAACTTGTAATGAAACAGCATGTTAAGAAGGTTCCATTTTATATGAGGGTAATTACCATTCCACATGACCAAAATAGAATAGATTCTGGTTTATAATTTAGTAATATAATCACGACCAAATACGATGAAGTGTGACATTGGGGAGAGGCGGTGATGTATTTAGTGCAATAAATGTGCAATTGTGGGTTACAGCTCTTCCAAATTAAAGAGTAGAGTAAAGCCACGTAAGCGTTAATTTACTTAAGATATTTTTCTGTGGAGAGGTAAACGAGTGGTGAAAATTAGTACCTCTAATCTTAAATGGTGGAGTGAAAGGAAACTATAAATGGTGTATTCTATATAATAATCACGGTAATCTATCGAAGAACCCGAAGCAACAAAAGGAAGGAAGTTAAAGATTCACTGCTTTGAATCAAGCAGAGGTAAGTTCGCGTTTCGTACGAAATTTACTCTTTTGTGATAGAATAATGGAATACTATTCTGAATGTGTAGTGTAATAAATTTTGATATATGAATGGATTTCCACATGCCATACTATTGGGAACATGTATTTATATTCCTCATGACCAACATGAAATACAAAGGCAATGAGATTGGTAATAGAACACTTGATAGTAAACACTAAACCCAAGTTAGGGAAATATAAACCCCAATACATAGAGAACCCAAATCTTATGGAAATATAAACCTCATGACCACATGGAATATGCAGTGGGAAATGTAGGTACAATCTATCTGATTATGTTATTCCATATAATTGGTGCTATGTATATATTATTGTAACTTTTCCATTCCATATATCGTATACTATGTTACTTGGATACAAATCTAATGGGAGAGTGGTAAAATTACACTTGACATTAAACACCTAACACAAATTGATGACATCTATTATATATGAAACAGTAGGAGGATGCCACGTCACGGTTGAGTGTAAACACTAAATCCAAGTTAAGGAAATATAAACCCCAACACATAGGTAAACCAAATCTTTGTGAAATTAAATCCACATGCCGTACTATTGAAAACATGTATTTATATTTCTCATGACCAACATGAAATACAAAGGCAATGAGATTGGTAATTAAACACTTGATAGTAAACACTAAACCCAAGTTAGGGAAATATAAACACCAATACATAGGGAACCCAAATCTTATGGAAATATAAACCTCATGACCACATGTCAAATGACCTTATATGAGAAGATTAAATCTACTATATCCTTCCCTAATCTCAATACCCTTCATCAATTAATGAAAACCAAAATCAAATCCTCCCCGTCTTCAAAACTAAACATAAACCCCCCCCCCCCCATGGATTAGTGAACCCATGGGTAAATATTTAAATTCTATAACTTTTAAATTCGGGAAAAAATATTTTAAAATCGTTTTTAATTATATTTTGATGGTTTTTGTTGAAAATATGAAAAACAGTTTTTTGATTTTTGAAATATTTTTATCAAATTCTATAAATCAAATAAAAAATATTGACGTTTCCATTTTAATTTTATGATTTTTCGTTTGACATATAAAATTAAAAGAAAAAATGGGGATATTTGAGATTTAATCTTCTTATTTAAGGGCATTGGAGACGATTACTCAGGTACAATCTAATACGATTATGTTATTCCATATAATTGTGATCTATATATATTATTGTAACTTTTCCATTCCATATACCGTATACTATGTTACTTGGATACAAATCTAATGGGGAATGGTAAAATTACACTTGGCATTAAACACCTAACACAAATTGATGACATCTGTTACATATGAAACAGTAGGAGGATGCCACGTACACCTCTCCATTAACCAAGATATTTTCACCTTCTAAATTTAAAAAAGGAGTATAAGGTAATGATTACGAAAGGGGTATGTGTATAGGGTAACGAGAAGCCTTTTATTCCATAGGAACGAACTATTTAAAATGTTACTATGTGTATAGTAAATCAAGGATTGAGCTTCATGATATACAAAGATAATAGACAATAAACTCAAGTTAGAAAAATATAAACCTTAATGCCAAGACAACCCAAACCTACAAACTTAGAACCCAAATCCAAATCTAAATAACGAAGGAATGAAAGTCGAGAATTACCATTCCATATACACTGAATGAAATGGAAATAGAGAACCACTAAAGTGATCTACTATCCGTGTTATCTAGAAGTTTGACGTGTGTGGTAGAAGAGGTGACGACGCATGCAATGGAATAAATGGCTATTAGTTGTTTATAGCTATTCCTTCTCCTTCTCCTTCTCCTTCTCCTTTGGACCGCGGCGAGGGCGTTTGACGGTTTCTTGCTTACGGGGTACTCCACCCGGCGTAAATCTGTCTGGACTGTGTCGCTCCGTTTGCTATACCGTTTGAAGCCGTCACCTGCTGCAGCGGTAGTGAGCCTCACCGGACGACCAGCCTAGTAAAGTATTAATTACGTTAGCGACTATATACGTACTTGTACAAAATAATAGAGTAAGGATGTAGACCTTTGATGGTTTTAGCGTTGTCTTTTTAGTCACGATTTCATCCCCTTGGTTGCTACCGACCCACCGACATCATCCTACATTGTAAATAACTTAGAACTAGCAGCTGGAAAATCGAATGTAATATTTGAGGACAGCTGCGGAAATCTTTCCCGCGAAGTAGTCTATAATGTATATAGTATAGTAAATCATTACAAGATGTTCATAAATTACCTCTCCAGTAGCTGCATTTCCATCAAGTTCATCAATTTGTGGGGGATCTTGTACATCACCTCTGGTATCAGCAGTACCCTGCTTTGTCTGGCGTGATGGAAAGAAAGGTGCTTGTGAGGATGAGGGACTCCCACCGCTGTATCCACTAAACTGCTCTCCACCATTCATGTCAACTCCGGTGCTTTCCTTGCCTTAGGCTTCGGTCTTAACAAAATTTTCCACCGCCGCAATAGAAGCATTTGTGGCGCTACTGCAGTCATGACCTTGCTGAGTTCATTGGAAATGTGGTCTTTCATACTGACCATATAGCCCTCAAACACAGGTAACATTTGCTTCATACGCCTCAGCGCTTGTCTAACCAAATCTGCAACACCGAAGAAGAAGGCCGACCACCAATATGTGCCTCATCCTGCCTCATACTTGGTTGGTCTCTTCCTTCGAGAGTGAACGACATCATTACCACCTCTTTGCTGCCTATATTCCCTATCCATGTCTTCATATTCCAGCGAGTCACTTTCGGCAGGTTGCCGCGAGGGTGTACGCCGCCGGATCATCACGCTTTCACACCACCAGTCCATGTGTTGTGTTCAAATGGGTATTCATCACCAACTAGTCCAACCAGGTGATCAACAGCTCCTACTTCCTTGTCTTCCAACCCACGATATAAAACCTCACCAGCTTCATCGGTTCTAATAAGGGATCACACAAAAGCCTAAAAAATTCAAAAACTTATCAATGAAACCCCAATTGAAGCAAAACAATGAATAAGAACATCAGATGGAATGACACCTGACCCTACATTGCATCAAATCAAAACTTAATTGGATTTGATACTATCCTACGTGCAATAATCGAATGGAATACTATATGCATACTATTACATTCCAAATGGAACTATATGGAGAAAATGATACTATGTGATAAAGAGAGCACAACTAGGCAATGATATTCCACAAATAGATAGCAAAATTACTACACTAGATATTATCCAAAATACAACAACAAATCACTTTTAAAAATAAATGACACGCGGTAAAGGATAAAGATGATAACATGGAGAGAGCACTTAGAAAATGTTACCTGGCCTTTTTGGCCGACACCTTTGGCTGACTCAACGTTTACGCTGAACTTCCTATCAAGCAACTCATCGATAATATCTTCACTGCTTTTAGACTCATCATCGACAGATGCAACTGCTCCCGGCTTAAGTAATATGGAGGGACAAACAGCAACGGTAACAAGAACCATGGCATGAGAAAATCCTTAGATGGCCATTGTGTCTTGTAACACATAATGACTGGGAGGACGAGCTTTTGTACTGCGCCGTGAGGAGAAATGACTCACGCCCCATGGATAGTTTAGAAACTCATCCATATTTTCCAGCATCGCACAACCTCAGGTCTGATATTGGTTGTGCCACATGTGGGGCACAAAATACCTTCAACAAGCACCAACAAGGCCAGCGAGACGGGTTAGCGGGTCCTTGTATTTTTCCCTTCACAAGGCGGTCAATTATCCAGCTGGTGGTGGGCTTATCCTCCCTTCCAAACAGAACATCCCATATTGGCGGAGATGCTCGAGGACTTGGATTTTGCAGTTCCCTTCCCCGCGCACCTTTACCCTTCGTCTGATGGTTAACGCCCACTATTGGTCCACAATTGAGCCCAGTTACAAGGGCAAAATCTTGAATAGCATAGCAATTGGCTTCCCCACGAAAAGCCACCAAAGTTCGAAGTCCTTGTCCGTGACCAACTGTCGAGTGCAAGAATGTAATGAAGGAACATAACAGAAAGTATGAGACCCCATCTTCATTACTTTGCCAAACTGTGGCCTTTCAACATGGCCAAGTCGAATCCTCCAATGCACTCTTTATCACTTCAATCCAACGGAGATTGAAATAGTTGTTAACCCTTTTCTTGCCGGTGGATTCATAGCCTGTCTCAAACAATCTACTTGGAAGCTCTAACTTCGTCCATACCAAACCTGAAGATTAAAAGATAGACAAAGAGTGAGCATGGTTGTCGTGGAATATGCAATATATAAATGAATAATGAATTAAACAGAGGAAGAACCGGCAAAAGAATTGATCATCATAGTATGCAAATGTACTATTCCGTATGGAGTGGAATATAATTACTATCATACTATTCCGGTTGGTTTCAAAAGCATAATATTCCACTTGTTAGTAAAAAGAAAATCCTTGCGTAGATTAAGACCACCCACATATACCAATTCTAACAAATCAAACATGTAAAAATGATGTCATACTACATTACATGGTTTGGAGGTATCTGAATACTATTTCATTTGAAATGGAAACCACAACTTTAATTTTATACTATGTGTAGTGACATACCATTTCATATGAATAATATTCTACAAAGCTTTCGTATGAATTACTACCCCACATATTTTACATCATCGACATGAAACAATTCAAATTTAAAAAGCCTTCAAACAACCCAGAATACGAAAACCCTAATTCTATTTGAGAAAGTTGGATCTCAGAGGGCGGATCTGACTAACCGTAATAATGGTTTCCGACAGAACTATAATACAGTCTTATCTGAGGCCAAACCCTAATTTTGAACAGATCGGAAAATTGCAATCCGATAAACAGAGGTGAAAGAGACAACGACAATAACTTACAGCGGTGTGAGAGATAAGAAAAACAACAGCATGGAATAGACAACCACCGGCGGTCTTACTCCCCTCATGAAACCGTAACAAAAACCACCAACGATTAGAAGAAACGGCGAACGGACCTAGGCTCTGATTGCATGCACCAGCGAGCGGAAAGGAGGAATTGCGGCTGGGGATTATCGAGAGGAGAAATGGGGAGTAAGAAACCAATGATAGAACGGGGGAGGAAGAAAGTGATGAGAGAGTTTGTGTGGAATGGGAAAGGACCACGATTTATTTGGGAGTAAAAATAATTTTTTATTTTTTTATTTTTCTATCAGGTCAGCCGGTAATGTATAGAGGTTAACATATTAATATTATGTATTTAACAGCGTATATACCAGTTAGGTTAATCGCTATTCTCCCAATTACCGTTTTTCATGGCTATAGGCCCCAATTTCTCATATAACAAAGGAGAGCCACAAAACACGGTTTCGTGAATTGCAAGCAACCCTGGTAGTTTCAAAAGCCTTCCTAAAAGGCCGAGGAAGTGAGAACCACATATGGAAATATTAGTTGCTGGTTATTTTTGTCAGGCCTATGAGATTTAGAAAGCTATAAACATTTTCATGTTAGTTTTAGAGCATCAACAAAAGACACTTTATAACTTCAATTTTGAAGTTTTGAGTAGTGAAACTTCAAATATAGAGTGTCACTACTCAAATTTGAAATTTCATATTTTTCATTGCATTTTTGTCCTTACATTTACATATTATATTAATGATTCTTAAATATTTTATCCTTTAATATTTTTAATCCTTCAAAATTTTATAACTCATAAATATTTCAAATTTGCTTTTATAATTTTAACTTTTACAAATAAAATTAAATAAAATTTTTAAAATAAGTTTTTTGGCAAAAATAGATTTAGATAACAAAAATATTAGAAAAGAAACTTAACAAATGCACTAATTGGTCATATTATATATAGAAATCTTACAAAAATAGTTTTATAGAATAATATAGTATTTTACTTCTAATTTAATATTTAATCATGTATTTCTATGTAAAATTTTATATTTTACTGTATCATTTTGTTAATTAATGTTTCTATAATAATTTTAGTGTAGTGCTACTTATTTATAAAGTTTTATGAAGTATCATAAATATAAGGACCATAATATAAAATATAAATTCTTTTGAAGTTAAGTTTGAAGTTTTGATTTTGGAGAAAATTACCTTAAAACTTCAAATATGAAGTTTTTTTGGAGATGCTCTTAGTAAATAATGTTTTGGCAATTTGAAGACTATATAATCTATGTATAATAGTTCTTTAAAATTTGGAGATTAAATCGAATGTTTCATCTGATTGTGACCAAAACCGGTCATTTTTTGGTAAAGTTATCATATCTCTTCTAGAACCACCATTTGGTCCATGCACCAACGAAACCTAGAAGCGCTCAAAGCATGTTGTAGATTTCTTGGCGAAACTTAACTTCATTTCTTGTCGGATAAGATTTAGCTCCTGCTCGTGGACTTCTTGATGTTGTTAGATGTCATGATCAATACAGTTTATGAATTTACTACTTTACATGAAACCGACCCGGTCGGAAATTAAAACCGGGATCATTAAGTAAAATGCCAGTGGATGCAGTCAGCGTCATGCTGTTTTAAACAACTTTCGTGTTCCAAGAAGTTAAATCAACACTTTCAAGATTCGTCTCGTGTAACAATATCATATCTATCAAATTAAACTATTTATATGTGTTTCCTTATTATAAAAGCAACCTTACTCACTGAAATATCGTTTTTTACACAAGAGCAACGTCACCTTGAATCCGTCTTCTTCAGGAAAATATATAAACCTAAACTAAACAAGTCGACAAAATAAAAACTACACTAAACAAAACAAACAGAAAAGTCTCACAACAATCTTAATTGATAATATTTTCTGGATTTTCGGCTATACACAAACACCAAGTCAAGGATCAGATCAAGGATAACGTGTCCAACAACTGGATCATTTTTAAAAATAAGTTAAGGGTTGGACTTTTCTTAGGTCTCAATCACAAATCCTTTCTATGTAGTTTGCATAGGCGGCAGTATCATGATTTACGTTCTTTGTTTTAATCACCTGTTTCTCGTTGACAGTACAAGAATACATATATATTCATGTGTTATATCATTCAAAAATGTTAATCCACAACATTATAATCTCAAATATATACAAAGTTATGATAGATAGTGTACCAGAAAAGGTTGATTACTTGAATCTGAAAAGTAATCAGAGGCTTTTGTTTTCATCCATGATTAGTGGAACAGGAGACAAGTGCTGGACTTCAGAAAAAGTTAACCCATAATTAAGTTTTAATTGCTGAGAGGGTAATTAAAGTATTTCTTATTTGTATGGTAGATTTCTCTTTTGTGATTCGTAATATTTTCAGTCTTGGCTTTTCAAATAGTCTACTGTGTATCTATGCTTTCTGTGTAGGATCATACTGAAATATGAATAAAATCTGAATCTTTCTATTAACAAAAATGTTAGCAAAAAAAAAGAAAAAAAAAAAACATGCTAAAACTCTAACCACATATGGGTGGTCTGGTCTAATGGTAGGAAAATTCTGGTAAGCTAAGCGACCGCAGGATCGAAGCAAACTCCGGCAAACTAAATATGTGTGACCAGACGACATGGGTCTTTAATTCCTGTTCCCATTACGAACAATTGAGTCTATCTGGCGCCAATGGACAGGTCCTAAAGAACTAGTCGTTGGGTTTCACCCGCCGAATATCTGAGATTAATAGAAAAAAAAATTTGCTAAAACCCTTTGAAATACTTACACGAATAATCTACAACAAAAAACAGTCTAGAGTTTGTAGCATAACACAGGTACCAAAAAACCCTTGAAGACACTTTTCCTTACAAATATAAAAGTTTTAAGTGTACAACAATAATGAGGTTTTAAGATACATACCATATATGATATAACTAACCAAAATAAAGATAATCTTTATAAAAAAAACAATATTGTCTAGCTGTGGAATTCCAAAGATAATATATTTTAAAAAAATAAGATTTGACATTGAAAAACAAATGGGAGAAACAATACTAAAGAGGAGTTTAGATTTCTTGTATAAAGAAATAAATATATAAAAGAAGAAAATGGAAGGTAACAAAGCACCAAACCTAAAATCAAATATTAATAAACAAAACCATTTTCTTCATCTTACAAGATCCACATAACAAAGAAGCAAAGAATATTAAAGCATTAATGGATGGCTTGATACCAATGGTGTATAGGGCCGTGAAGAAGAACCTTACTCGCCGTCGTTACCAGCGTCTCTCCTCCACCAACACAACTCGCGAGTCTTATGACATCGAAATGAACGTGGACGGTCACCATCGCCGTCGCTGGTGCATGGGAGATAACTCATCCTTATCACGCCGGGAAACAAAAAGAAGCGGCGGTGGAGCTACGGAGAAGGGTGGTTCTCCGCCGCCTGAAGGTCATCAGCTCGTGAGATTCAAGAGCCATCGACTGTTTTCTTGCATCACAGGTCACTAATATATTTAACAATTCAAGAAAATACTAATAGTAAATATGAATATTTTTCGTGTTTTAGTGTACTAAAAAGCTAAAAAGATGTGTGATATTGATCATGCACGTATTAGTGATTATGGTGATGATCTTTCTCGTATATGTGTGTGTGTGTGTGGAAATGTATATTAATGGGTCTTAAACGAGAGAAAGAAAATTTGTATGGGTCAAGAGTCAAAATAACTTTAATTCAAAGAAGACAATGCGCATTTAGTCCTACAAAGTGAGAGTGCGTCTGTAGATAACTTCATTGTCACTCTCATTCTAATTCCTCATCATCAGACACAACCTCACCACCAGGCATATCTAGCTTCCCACCCATGTCAAACACTGGACCTTCATTGTCTATTTGTGTGCATCGGTGAAGTTACCTTCAAACCGTTCCTCCGATCTTTGGTCACTGCAGTTGAGGAACCAGTTCAATGAACTCCTAACAGAAACTCAACAGGTTTCATAAAGTTTTGCTTAAGGCTTACACCATGTGGTATCTTCTCAACAACACGGCGAACCCTTCAGGATCAATCTTGAGCTTCAAGCTGAAGAAGTACTGTTGTGATAGACATCTTGGCCTTTACCGGTAACCGAAATTTGAGGATACTGAGCTAAAGTTAGCATCTCTTTCTTGGCCATAGCTAACCAAGCAATCTACAATTTGATTTAACAGTCTCCTAGAGGTTGTACCCGATGATAGAAGCACGCTTCTCCAGCATCCTAGCCACTATTTTCTTCGATAAACCGATGGAGCGAGGTAATCTACAAGAGGTTTTGATCATGGTTCCAACTCTCATTCCCAAAAGATAAGCACCATTGGACCAATGTCCCTGCTACTCACACCAGTGCTAATCAAACAAGGAACCAATGTGCTCATTGTCCATTCGAGCTTAAGCTAACAGCTTTGGATAATTCATCAGAACATACACCAAATCTTGCTTCTCCAAATCAAGTCCTAAACACAGGGGCACGCTCAACAACCACACTAGCGTGGAAGATCTGCTGATAGTTCTTTTTATAGTCTCCTAATTTGACAAAAAAATTTGAGCAAACCGAAATAACCGAAAACTGAATTACCCAGACCGTTAAACGTTCCAACCAACCTATAGGCCTAGTGATGATGCAGATATGATATTTCCCCTGAGGTCGTTGTTCTGAAAATGTAGATAACTTTCACCTACTAAGACTTTCAGAAAGGAGAGTAACATTTATGGTAAAGAAGTTAACGTGAACAATGCAATGGAAAGTTCTTGGATAGACCAAAAAGAGCTACAAAACACCAGTTGGTGTAACTCCAAACAACCCTGGTAGTTTCAAAAGCCTGTCAAAAGACAGAAGAAGTGGGGAACCAAACATCTAACTTTTCACAGCTGATGATTTGGTAAAAACCTATCATCAGCTCTTCTAGAACCACCATTCGGACAAAACTCAGGAAGCTCAACGCATGTTTCCCTCTCTCAACACATCAATCATGTTGTAGATTCGCTGCTCTGCTTTCGATCGAATCTTGCATTCCACAAAAGTGTCATCGTTTAGAAAGAGTTGGGACACAAAAGAAAGCTTAGTTTCCATTGTGAGCAAAAAAAAGTAAAGCTTTAGAACCTTTTTGGCAAGGAAAAGCCGGCGGCATCGACAGTACCCTCAGCGTATATTGATCTTCCACAGACATTGTGCTGGAACTTAAAGGAGACACTGCAAAGAAAGACAATGAAAAGAGCTAGTTACGGGATATAAACACTGTTACAATAGAGATCAAAGTTATGTCTTAGATATGGCATTACGTTTTATCAGGTGATGTCAAGTGATAGAGATGGAAAGCGTGGCCAGAGACATGCTCTTCAGGAACCCCATCATCTCAACTTGCTGTTTAGGATCCTAATCAATTGTATCTACCACCAAAAAACAGGTTCATACTGTGAGGTCAAATAAGTTAAGTGGTGCGGGACATGTAAAGAATAAAGTACAAGCAATGCACCTGATCCATATCGTAAGACACTCCCAGATCCTGGAAGCAAGAGATAACAGCTTTTGCTGTTCCTGATGCATCAATTTGCTAGCTTGATGAGACTCCATCACCTACAAATATAGATGGAAGTTGATTAGACGTAGCAAGAAGCAATATGAAACTAACAAAAAGTAAGAAAGTAACCTCCAAGGAGTAACCAGCAAAGGCTCCTGGAAACTGCTCTGCCATAATCTCCATGGCCGCAAGAAACGCAACAACCTAATGGACCAACAAAGCAAAAGATATATTAAGCTAAAAAGATCTTAAAAATCACAATACTTTTAACATCCGAGTTACACATACCTGTTTACCCATCTGTGGAGAAATCACAGCGTAAATCTTTGCTTCCTCAACAGTTTCATACAACTTGTTCCTGTCTCCACCAGTTGTTCCCATGACGAAAGGTACACCTACTTTGCTATACAGCTCCGCATTATCTACACTTAGCAAAAACACAAAACATCATAAACTAACAAGTAACAACATAGAAGAACTAATTCAATTAATCAAAGGATCAAATGAGAGATATTGGAGTTACCAACTTACCATTGACTGCGGATGGGATTGTGTAGTCGACAACAATTAGCTCCGGTGCTTCTCAAACACAGAGGAAATAACCTTCTCTCTCTCTGCAGGACCGTACACAGTAATCTCTTTTCCACACACCTCAACAATCTGACCAGCCTCAGCAGCAGATCCAAAAGATGTAGGAACTATATTCACTCCTGCAGAGTCTGCTGCTTTGATTACAGCCTTCCCCATTTTGCCACTGCATCCATTCACCTGATAAAGAGATAATGTACAGCTTAACCAAACAATAACCAACACCAAGAACATACCTCATTGCTATTGCTTGAATAAAAAGACACTAAATTTAACTAATATCTACCAAGTCAAGTCATATACCATGATGGATATGCCATTTCCAGGCAAAACAGACTTCACGGCCACCTCACCAGAACCCTCCGTCGCCTGCATGGATAAAACCACCGGAAGACGACGTTTCGCATTACCTAGAAAACTAACACGGCTTCTACATGGAGTCTGACACGTTCTAGAAGAAAATGCGAGACGAGGGTTCACTGGACGAGTAAGGAACACACTTGAAGACGCCGCGAGCCTGTGATCAATACACGTTTATTACCTCAGTAGATTCATCTAAAAGAGTTAAAAGATCAAATAGAATCGAAATGGTACCAGTTCGTCGTAGCCATATCCTACGGTGATTCAAGAAATTTTTCTTCTCCGACAAAGACGAAAGTTTAGTTCTTTGTAGCTGCAGACTAAAACGTTAAAAGAGTCTTTCCCTTTTGTCTGAAGAAAGTTCCGGGCCGGCGAGAAATTGAGTTTTAGGGCTTCGTCAAACCGGAAATAACCAAACCATTGGATTCAGTAGTTAACCGGACTCTATTAAATAGCTAAACCGACGGTAAAGAGGTTATCTTTCTTAGCCTCACTCACTCGCTACTAACCGCATCTCAAATGAAGTCGTTAGCATCGCCGCCGTGCCTCCGCCTAACTCCGACGTCACGCCCTCATCTCCACCCGCGTCAATCGTATTGTTTCTCTTCTGTTACCAAATCCAATAGCCTATCATTCTCCTCATCCGCATCAGGTATGCTTTAACCTTCTCGCACTCCCTCTTTAAAGCTCAATACTTTTTTTCGCAATCTTGAGATGTTAAGAGTTTAATTGTTAGGTTTCGCGTCATCGCACGCTGTAGAAGGAGCTACGCTCGTCGTTCGTGACGGAAGCTGTTCGACATGTCACTGGGTCGCTCATCAGAGGGGAAGGTCTTAGATTTGCCATCGTGAGCTCTCTCTCTCTCTCTTTCCTTTGGGAAAAGTCTTCACCTTTTTCAGGATCTGTTGAGTTTTTCTGATAGATTCGTTTTTTTTAATCTTTGAAGGTTGTTGCTCGTTTCAATGAGGTTGTGACGAAGTTGCTTTTGGAAGGAGCCATTGAGACTTTCAAGAAGTACTCAGTCAGAGAAGAAGACATCCAAGTATTAAGATTCTTATATCTAGTAGTGTGTTACATCCTTTGTGTGGAGCTATTGTTTCTCTGATGCAATCTCTTTTTAAAATCAGGTTATATGGGTTCCTGGCAGCTTTGAGATAGGGGTTGTTGCGCAAAACCTTGGAAAATCTGGAAACTTTCATGCCGTTTTATGTATTGGTGCTGTGGTATGACTCTTTCTTTAAACTAATTCTCAGCCCATTTGATTGTATGTGCTCCTATGAATGACTTCTTCACGCTTCTGAAAGTACTTTGCCTTATGTTGCTGAGACATGTTTAAAGTTGGGTTTTTGATCTACTTTTGTGTCCTTTGTTGGGTGTTAGATAAGAGGAGATACCACACATTATGATGCTGTTGCAAACTCTGCTGCATCCGGGTACTCTCTGCTGGCATAAATTCAGGTTTGGAGTACTCTTTGCTGCATCTGGATTACATTATGATTGTTTTGAAAACAGAGAAATATTGTTTTTACATTTCCATACTCAAAGATCTGCTTTATTTTTGCCTTTGTGGGATTTGGACAGTTACATTCCCACACCATCAATTTAGTTCTAGCTGTTGAGTCAGTTAGATTCTCTTGCATTTGGTATAGCTTTGTAGTAGCAGCAACGCTTTTGATTCCCAATTTTGCAGGTGTTCCATGCATATTTGGTGTACTGACATGCGAGGACATGGATCAGGTTAGGTTGTGTTATGCAAGTATTGATGATATGTATAGCTGATTCATCGTAATGGATAAACACTGAATTATTTGAAACAATAGGCACTGAATCGGTCTGGTGGCAAAGCGGAAACAAAGGAGCTGAAACTGCTTTGACGGCGGTAAGTAATCATTATGATCAATCCTTTACTCTCAAAACAAGAAGTAGAAGTTCCTCATAATCCTCCCACTAAGCAATGGTCATGTTATCATCATATTGATCAAGTCCTTGAATTTTCTCTGCTCTTTTCATTATGCAGCTCGAGATGGCGTCGTTGTTTGAGCACCACCTGAAATAGATGCTCCTTCCATGGATGAGCAATGATCACGTTTGAGAACTTGTTTCTCTTGTCGTATTGGTTACAGTCAATCTCCAGAACTGTACCTCAGAGATTATCAAAATGTTTCTTTACCTTGGTGACAAATATGTAGACGCTTTTGTAAACTTTTGGTCTGGTTATGAATCGTGTGTTGTAATAATAGTTCCTCTGAATTTTGGGGGCAAGTGAGTTTTTTTGTACCAATCAAAAGTGGGGTGTTCATTGTCATATTATCTTAAAATTTTGGTGTCAAAATGCAACTGACGGGGCTTTCTAGCCAATAGTGACTTGACAGATGGATTTGTCGGCCAAACGAAGATTACGCGTCAACATCTTTAATAGTTTAGAATCAGCCAACTCCACACAAACTTCAATCATTTTGCTGACTCTTGAAAGCACTCTCTTGTCTCTCTGTGACTCACATTCACCCAACTCTCCAGGTAAGATTTCATTTCCACTTCTGATCCTTATCTGTTCTTGCGTTCATCCTTTCTGTGTTTGATCTGGAAAAACATGGAAAAAGGTGATTATTAGATCAAGTTAGGACATGTCGCTTGATATGGTGCTGTCTTGTTTAGACCGAACATTTGAATCTGTGTTTTACCATGTATCCACTTGATCTTTTCATTGTTGATGTACTTCATAGATGCAGTGTATGTTCTTGGGGTCGAACTATATGAATATGATGTTGTTATGATTCACTTTTATCATCTAGTGTGATGCGATTTCTTCGTGGTTCTTGGTATAAATCTGACTTGTGTCCTGGAGAACTTTCTGGATGATAGCCTTTAACAACTGCTGAAACACTATTTGGACTTTGGTTTGACTCTTTTTATGTGTTGCTATGTCACCTTGCTGCTTAGGTATGTCTACATCTGAGAACAAAGTTGAAATCGTGGACAGAGGACAAAAGGAGGAAGAGAAAGAGGAAGAAGAAGGTAAAGGCGGTTTCTTAGACAACGTGAAAGGTTTCATTCACGGCATCGGCCAGAAGATCGAAGGAACCATTGGATTTGGTAAGCCAACTGCTGACGTCTCCGCCATTCACATCCCCAAGATCAATCTCGAGAGAGCAGACATTGTTGTAGACGTGCTCGTCAAGAACCCCAATCCAGTTCCCATCCCTCTCATCGATATCGACTACCTAATCGACAGCGATGGGAGGAAATCTCTGGACTGATCCTGACGCTGGAACCATCAAAGCACACGGAGAAGAAACCGTCAAGATACCACTGACTTTGATCTACGATGACATCAAGAGCACTTACAACGACATAAACCCCGGGATGATCATACCTTACAGGATCAAAGTTGATCTCATCGTCGACGTCCCTGTGTTAGGGAGGCTCACGTTGCCGTTGGAGAAACGTGGAGAGATCCCGATACCGAAGAAACCTAATGTGGACATCGAAGATCAAGTTCCAGAAGTTTTCTTTGGAGAAACCGTGGCGATTCTCCACGTGAGGCTTGAGAACTTGAATGACTTCGAGTTGGGGGTTAATGACTTGGACTGTGAAGTGTGGCTGTGTGATGTGAGCATTGGGAGAGCTGAGATATCAGACTCCATCAAGCTTGACAAGAACGGAAGTGGGTTGATTAATGTGCCGATGACGTTCAGACCAAAGGACTTTGGTTCTGCGCTTTGGGATATGATACGTGGTAAAGGAACTGGGTACACTATTAAAGGGAATGTGGATGTTGATACACCGTTTGGAGGCATGAAGCTTCCTATTATCAAGGAAGGTGGTGAGACTCGTTTGAAGAAGGAAGATGATGATGATGATGACGACGAGGTTACAATATGTTCTTCTCTTTTACCTTATAGTTTGGACGTTGTAGTGTGATTGTTTTGCTCATAGAACTAACTATGTTTGTTTTGTTTTTTCAGGAGTAAGGAGAAGGGCTCGAGAGAATGAGTACTGAGTATGTTTAAAAATAAACCTAAGTTAAATGAAAGACCTATTTGTTGTTGCTTATGATGCTTGATGGATCAGACTTTTGAATAAAGCTGTCCTTATTTAGGACGACTCCCACCTGTATCATTGTTGTCCGGTTATGTTTTGTTTAAACCGGGTTTAAAATCGCTGCATACCGGATTGGACAGAAAACGCAATAACCATCAATCAACTGATGATGAATTATAATCAGGATATTAAAAGCCAAATTCATGAGAGACTAAACATTTTTTTTATAGCGCTTCTTCTGTCACAAATGATTGCAGCAAGCAAGTGACAGTTAAACATGGATCAATTTTTCTTAGTTACGGTCGGACCGGAAGATCTGAACCGGATATTGTAAATCACTAGGCTTTCTTCCCTCTTGGTTTAATGAACCCGAACCCTTTAGTTTTAGTTTTAGTTCATCGTCTCTCTTCTCTGCGATCAGAGCCGCGTCTTCTTCTCTCTCAGATTATAACTTGGAAGCAAGTTTCTTCGATTTCGCCCTCTCTCAGGTTTTGTCTCAATCTCAATTTTAGAGATAAACACAGCTGCAGACTTTCAATATCAGTCTTTGATTTGATTGGTAGATTGGAGCTAGAGAGCGTGAGATCTATCGCCCAATGTCGGCCCTTGTGGCGCTATGCAGAGCTCGAGCTGCTGCTTCTTCTTCTTCCTCTTCTTTTTTGAACAGCGTTGTTCGTCCAGCATTTCGCAGTCTCTCCACAGGTACTCTTGACGTTCTTGAATATAAAAGTTGCTTATTGCATATTATGTGAAGAAATGATTATGCTATGAAGCTTCTTGTCTTATATATGATTCTTGGGTGGCCTTTAAAAGTTTTAAGCTTTTAGTTTTTCAATTAGTTTTGGAAAGATGTGATCTAATAGTAGGCTGTAGTATATTCTTGAGGAATAAGGTTGAACTGTAAGCTGAGCTCTGTATATGCATAAAATTATTGTTACAACACCTTAGGTACTGTTAATTTTTCCCTCTCGTGTCTGTATGTATACCTGTTAGAACTGATATATCAAGGATTCTGAGGTTTCGTCACGGTGCATAAAGCCTTTGCTTCTCTTTTGAGATGATGAACGGATTAAGCTTGCGTTAGTTCTTTTAACTATGTTTCCATAATGTAGTAACCTGAGTACTCTATTAATTCATGTTGAGATACTTTTGTGTTGGAATAACTAGAATTCAGTATCATTATATCTTCAATGGCTAAACTTGGTTCTCTCCAACTCTGGTACTTTTTTTTGTCCTGTATCTGCAGCTAGATTCTTCTCTTAATTCTGGTGTTGCCTGCCTCAGAATTTTGTGTTTCTTTATGGTCTGTATCCAAAATGATGAATCAAGTACAGAAAACTAATGCATGTATGTACTTTATGGGACTTGGGTTATGGTTGCCTGTTATGATTTTCTCTAACCTGGCTTGAGTTTTGTTGAGTATATACATCTTCAAACTTGGTTAGGGAGATCATATTCACATATTATTATATGGTAATCAGAGTTGTCTTCTAGCTTTGTGTCGGGTGCGCTTTTGTTACATGACACGCGATGACATGAAGGCCTCTAGTTTTATTTTTATTTTTGGTATTTTTGCAGGTTTTGGTGATGCGCAGAACAAAACACTTGTGGCAGAAATGGAAGAAAAGATGCTCACATGGACATCAACTCAATGATAGGAAGTTCCATGCCACTAGGTATGATGCGCGTGGAACAATCATCCACAACATCGAGATGAATCCAGGGCAAGGCCAAGCTGAGTCCGAGCTGCAGGAACAAACGCCAAGATCCTTAAGGAGCCTGCTTCAGGGAAATGCTTGATAAAGCTTCCTTCAGGGGACACCAGGTGGATCAACGCCAGATGCCGTGCTACAATTGGTACAGTGTCAAACCGTCTCATGGTGTAAAGAAGCTGTATAAAGCAGGACAGAGTAGGTGGCTGGGGATAAGACCCAAGTGAGAGGTGTGGCGATGAATCCTTGTGATCATCCCACGGTGGTGAGTGAAGAAGAGCAAAAGTAGTGGAAGCAGAGGAAGGACATCGGTTAGCCCGTGGGGAAACCGTGCAAAGGAGGTTACAAGTCAGCTAGTGTCAAGAAGAAGAAGAAGAGATTGGCAGCTAAGAAGCCAAGATGTGATTGTTATGATCAAAGAAGTGACTATTTCTTCAAATTGATATTTGTTTAGTGACGTTGTTGAATCTTTTGAGAGCTTTAAGCAATAAGATTGAGAAATCGTTGATACGTTATGGATGAAGATGGTATGAATGTTGTTACGTGTTCAATTGTTCATTAAGTTGAATCAAACCTTCTGATTTTGCACCACGTTTTGGTAAACGCGTTTTTCATAATCTTTATGCTCGAATTTTGATTAGCCCGTGGGGAAGCCGTGCGAAGGGGCTACAAGTCAGCTAGTGTCAAGATGATGAAGAAGAGATTGGCACTAGAAAGCCAAGATTTAACTGATATGATGAAAAAGTGACTATTTCTTCAAATGAATGGTTGTTTTAGTGACGTTGTTGAATCTTTTGAAAGTTTTAAGATAAATAATATTAAAAACCGTTGATACGTTATGGATGAAGTCATGAAGATGGTATGAATGTTGTTACGTGTTCTATTGTTCTCAAAGTTGAAATAATGTTTTGATTTTGCGCCACGTTTTTTGTCATCGATTAATATTAGCGAACAAGTTAGTACACAAAGCCAGCAAAAGTAAGAACTTTTCCAGAGCCAAAAGCCAGCATGGTGATAGGCACCATCGGAGATGATACATCCACTAAAACATACACTAGACTAAAGGAAGCAGAGATGTTGACAAGGAGCAAGGGAGATAGGCGAAGAACTTCAAGAATGGAAAAGCTAAACAGAGGTGGAAGCATAAATGAAAGAAAGCGATGCAAGCCTAATTATTTGCGCACTTTTTAATAAACGTGTTTTCCAACATCTTTATGCTCGAATTTTAGTGGGGGTCTTTTAGATTTTCAATAGTGTATAATAGGGCTAGAGATTTGTCGGTATAATAAAACACTACACATTTGACTGTATCTTTCTTTGGTTCTTGCATCAGCATAACTGGAAATTGTCAGTGTATACTTTTACGGCTGTTGGAATAATGTTACATGACAGTTGGAAGATTTAAAATTTAGATGGCTTTTGTTGTCAAAACCATCAGGATGGCTTTCTGAAAGAGATAAAGAAAGCCAATTTGACATTTTCCTCTGTCTAAACAACCTGCAATTTCGAAAGTGTTAAGGGAGTTTTGAAAAAACGAAAGAGAAAATCAAGAGTGGTATTAGACTTTGAAAGAGGAATAATGAAGGAGAGCACACAGAGTTTGAAGCTTGAAAATGAGACTGTAACAAACAACAGAGCAGAGCAGCCAGCATGATCCTACTCCTCTATATTTATTCCTCCTTTCTGTTATCCCTTTCATTTTATATATATTGAAAATGATCTGAAGATTTTTTAAAAACTATAAGATAGCACTAATGCATATTTATATTCCAAAGATATAACGCAAATAACAAAATTCTTAAAATAACATTAATTAAAAATATATATATATTAGCTTGGTTTTGGATTAGAGTTTAGGATTTAGTTTTAAGAAGTTGAGTATAGAGTAAAATTTAAATTTGGAATACTATAGTTATTTTACTATTTAATTAATGATATTTTGAGGATTCTTATTGTATATTGTTGTCATCATTTTCTTTTTATTTCTAAGAGATTTACCCAAAAACGTGATCAAGTTGTTTTCCTCTTATCTTTTACTGCAAGAGGTGAAGAATCATTAAGATATGGGCAATGAATCAAATAACCTCACTACCAGATGCATGAATTTTGTTTTTTTTTAATGTTTCTGTTATACTTTTAATTGCCTTTTCAGTCTGGTCATATCTTTGCTCAGACTTCGTTTAAAACTGGATATAAAAAATCGACGAAGTATATGTCCACTTTTGCGACTGGTTGGTCGGAAAAATGCCAGGGACGACTAATATTCTTCATAAATATGCTTTGTATTTTGAACTAATTTTGTTTTAAAAGTTATCATATAAAATTTATCTGACTACTAAAACTACAAATGTAAAATAAAAATCTCGTTCGACTAATGTAATCGGTTTATATACCAAAAATATTAACTGTTACATAATTTCTTTGATTAATTAAAAGACGTTTGGACTTTAAATTTAATTTTTCCTTAAAATGTGAACCAACATTTGCTAATACCAGAGATATAATGGTGTAAAACATAATTTTTGCGATTGAATTAAAAGTACAACATGATCAATCCATGCGCTTAACCACTAATCTACATACACCAATGCTTAGCTGCTATATTATTATTTTCTGTCGACAGCTGCTATATAGTAGTTATTAGATTAGTTTATGTTTTGGTACATATAGTTGTAATAAAATTTAATATGAGTTTGCTCTGACAAATATATTAAAACAGTAATTTGGGGAAAGTCGGCAAGAAAAAGTGTATAAAACGAAAAACCGAACATGTATAACGTAGAAGAATTGGAGAGTTGTACGAGGAAATATTGATAAGACAAGTTGGTCGAGATATGCATTGAATCGATGGGAACGAGCCACGGAACACTGACATGTGCAGTTCCATCCACATCATACATCTTTTGAAATTCATTAGATAATTATTTATTGAGCCGACATTTTTGGTTCAATAATTCTAGCCATCAACATAATTAAAGGATAGTTATGACAAAATAAAACATAATTAAAGGATAGTCTTAAATCTTCGTAGAAATATAATTAATCATTTTCAGAAAACCCAAGTATGTGCTCAAACTGTGGGCACAGGGCATAGTATAGAAACTCTATATTGGAGTAAATGCGGCTATGCCTTGTGTAATTTATATAACGGTTCTATAATATCATATTTGTTGAATATTGTTGCAGGTCCACAACCACTAGACATGCAATCCGAATGAAGGGTTTGCGATGTTCAAGCCTCAAGGCAATCATGCATGGGTTGCCATCTCTATATAGCTTTCCTTTCCACCATTTATTTTATAATTTCTTAAAACTGAATATAAATACTAACAGAATCCACAAAACTTTTTGTGAGAAAACTCTCCTGTTTTTTTCACCCTAAAAATATGTACATATCTTTCTCGGTTTTGTCTACGAATAAAAATCTTTTTGATCTGAAGAGATTGTGCTATCTGTACACAACTACGTAAATATTGTTTTTATATACATCCGAACTGCACTATATCATATTCAAATGTATGATTGTATCATACATCCTCGACTGACAATGAGAGTATGAGACTGATGATCTTTAATAAGACTCCTACCGAATATTTGCTATTATGTTGTAAGTTTTCAGCAGATTCTTGAAATTTCTTTGACGAAAGTCGATATGAATTTTATCCTCTGTTTGCTAAAACAAAATTATCATGCATATTTTTCAATACAGGCTTAATATATACATAAACTTTCATATGATAACCTCAAATTGCAAGTTAGATATTTCAGTAAGCAGAGTTTCGACTTACATTAAATCTCTATATGTGTGGCAATGGCATCGATCCTAACAATCGGATCAAGTTCTTTTTTTTTGAACAATCGGATCAAGTTCATATCCTCAATATATGGTGAATATCCTTCAGCGTCGGAAAGATATCCCTATGATATTCTTATAACTCTTAATATAGTTCATAAGAATGTAAATATGCATGCATCATCTCTAATCTTGGTAAGGTTTTGTTTTAATTTATGAAGGTCTTGTTGTAAAAACGATAGAGTTAACTAGAACAATGATCAATGTCAGTTTAGTTAGGTCTCGCTGCTATATATGTTATTCATTGAATTTAGATAAAGAAAAATGTATATGTATTGGTAACATGTCAATTGGATAATACCCGAGTAGCATGTCCCTCATTAGTAATTAATCATGCAACTAAATATATCATGTACAATGCAAACGTGCTCAAAATGTTACTATTAACTTAATAACTTTAAGTTCGCATTGATTTTTAACTATCAAAATCTGCAAAGAAAAACAAAATATTTGTAAAAGGATATGGGCAAAAACTAGAAAATAGTAACGACTTATAAACATAAAACCCAAGAAGAATAAACACTGGACCAACTATCCCATTTGAGAACACGATGATTTGATATATCCACCACATGAAATGCCAAAGAGAAGAATAACATTATGGGTCCTAATTGGTCGATAAAACATAGACAGCATTAATATTAGGTGGAAAATATAACTATATAAATCACAATATACAGGTTTTGATAGTTTTTGTGTAAATATATATATTTGTCAAATTAAATTTGTAATTTCATTACGTTCAATATACGTATCCTTGAATTCACCTCTATTGCAGATGAATTCGAATCTTAGAATCTGTAGTTTTTTCCATCCATAGTTTCACTAGATTACCACCATGAGTGATAATAGTATTTATGTAAAGGATTTATGGAACACAGATTAGTGATTATCGATCATAAATTATTTGTTTCCAGCATTTCTAGTGGCTAATTTCTGCTGTTATCAGATCGTCAATCAAGCCATAAATAACGCAAGAACACTTCAATAAATCTGTGATTAACACTCATATACCAGCCATTATTTTTATTAAATCTTATAAACAACAGGAGACTAATAAAACCTACAACTCATAAAGGAAAAACACGACTGTTTTTTGGTCAACTAAATAAAAATGTTAAAGTTGTTGATTTGTTTAATTAAAACACAATTGAATATTCCCAATACCAATCTAAATAAATTAAACTTCAAACAGAGGCTTACCACAAATAAATTCCAGCTTACGTCATCTATCTACTTTAAGGAAGAGAGTGTGTCTAGGGAGAAGAACCAACTGTCTGTGACTGTAGAGAGATAGAATCAAAGTATTCAAAAATTACAGGCCTTCCAGAATCAGCATTCAGCAACTTGTTTGTCACACTTGTCACCCCAAAAGAGAGAAAATTAAATTTAAAAATTGAGTCCTATTTAAACATTATTGCTTACAGAAAAAATCTGTAAATTCACTGAACCTTCCTCTCTTACCTGTTTCTTCTCTGATTCCACAGTCTAATCCCAAAAATTATATATATTATTTCTTCTTTATTGCTAATTTGCTACTTGTGTTCTTCATTTTATATCTTTTAACCAGTTTTCATATCAAAAAACCCAACCACACCCACTTTCTTTCCTCTTATGTACTTTCACTACAAAGAAAGGTTCCTCTGAGCTACTCTAAGATTTACAAAGAAACGTTAAAACTTCATTTTCTTCTTCTTGCTGAAGGTGTTTAGCCAGTTCTGTCTGCATTGGCTAAAATCACCATTAGATCAGTTCTTCAACCAAGCTACATTGACAGAAGAAACAATCTTTTTAGATGATTCGTGAGATCTCCAGTCTACAAAACGGCACCGTAAACATTCAAGACCAGCCTTCGAACAACATCAAGAACAGAAGAATCATGGACGTGAGAAGAGATAACCGAAAAGACATGACCTTTCGCGGACCAACTCAAGCTCAGATGATGAGTAAGCAAGAGTATTTTCAGACATTGTCGTCTCAGAACAGTCCGAGGAGGCTAGTAACTACATCGAGTTACTTCAGTTTGGAGTCAGTGGTTGTCCTTGTAGGTCTCACAGCATCGCTCTTGTTCCTACCGTTGATTCTTCCACCGTTGCCTCCTCCTCCTTCATGCTCCTTCTGATTCCTATTGGGATTATGGTTTTGCTTATGGTTCTTGCTTTAATGCCTTCTTCTAATAATGCTAAACTAAACATGTAACAAGCACTTACATGTAACACGCTCAAAAAGTTTTGTTGTTTTGTCTTTTTGTTATCATGACCAAAAGGTTTCAGGTTAAGAGATTTTGTAATACCTATTTCATTTGTTGAACTTGTTATCTCATGCAGTAGTACTTATATAATTTCATGATTATAATCTAATAATGGTCTCAAGATGGGGACTGAAGGATTTCAGGTTTTGAAAGAATGTTAAATTTCAGGTTTTCTTTTTCAAAGATCATAGGAGACTAAAAGTCAGAGAGAAGCAAGACTGTTTATTTTTTATTGTTGAAATTGTACTATAAAGTATCATCACCCATGGTTTATGCAAGATGACAAAGACAATCTCATGGTAAGTTGATTTGTACAAAACACCTTTGATCATCTCAAAACCTGGATCAAGTTCCAAAATTGTAGTGTGATCGTCTTTTATCAGTTATTTTTTTTTTGCAACTAGACCCGAATAACTTGGATGCAGGATCCCATTGTGGCTCAGTGTGAAGAAGCTTTGACCCAAAAAAAAACATAGGTAGGTGATGCTCCAATACTGCTATGATCTTATGACCTTTGTATACTTACTTCTGTGTCCACATGGAAGCCTCGAAGCAGCTTCACGGCTTCCATGAGCTGTCCCCTAGTATCTGTGAGAGCAACCACCCTCCAGCTTTCAACACTCTCTGTACAGTGTATCCTTGGTTGAAAGCAGCCTCTGACAAATGATGGAGAAACGATTTCAGTTTGGGAGGTCTTCTGACTTTGAAATGGTAGCATAAATCTTGGGCCGAGCTAAGTAATTCAATCAAATGTTTAGAAAACCAAACTGGTAACATGTCAGGGAACTTAACGGTTCAAGAACTAACTATCAACACATTGCTGAGAAGAACATTATGTAAAAGCCTCAAACTTGGCAAACAGAGCAAACTAATCAAAGCCTAATCTCTGATACAAGGAAAAGAAACTGAGATCAACCAAAATCTATTAAATGGGGAAGGATAAAAAGGAAGATTTGATCATTAGTTCATTCTCCTGATGAGCTCGTTGATGAAATTCTCCCTGTTTCCAGCATCACCACCTTCAACGTAGTGGTTCCTCTTCTTCTTAAGGCCACCGAGTGGTGCCTTCAACTGGAATGGCCAAAGGAAGTTGTTTGCCTCTTTGAAGTGAGGTCCAACTGTCATGATCTCGTGGATCAGATCCTCCACACATATGATCTCGTGCTTTCCTAGACCTTCAGCCACTATCGAGTTGTCTGTAAGTGCTATCCTCTGGTGGTTCAGCTTTCCATAACCCCTCTTGTATATCAGCTCCTAACACTCTTCAAGTTTGGGTATCTGCACATGAGAGACATCATATACCATATTCTTGCGGTTACCCATAAAGACAGAGAGTGTGTGATGAGGTACCCGTAAGTCACGTAAGGCTCAACACGACGCAACATGTTTATTGTTGCCTTGTTCATATAAGGAACACACCATTGAAGATCTAACACAAAATGAATACCACAAGTCAACATTCTACTCTCTTTTAAAAGATGTAAACAATCACTTGATGCCACTTTAACATAATGACAGATCATTCTTACTTGTCTCAAACGCAGGAGCTGCAGAATTTTCTTGGTTTTGGATCAATGGCGTTGATACTGCAACAAACAAACAGAGCCATGTAAAGACACAACATCAAACTATCTAGCAAACGACTTCTGTAACACGCACACACACGCCAAAACATACCCACGGATACGAATGATAAAGAAGCTTTGCCTCTGGATCAACATAGAACCCTCCAGCTTAGCCTCTCGCTTCAAACGGATCAATTCATTATCCTAAACAAAGAAACTATAATTAGACCAACCTTACAACACAACAGGAACAGAGTTTTATTAGTTAGTAGAGACGCAAAGTGTGTTTCTTTTAACCTTCTCGGCGTATTCTTTGGCATACTGCTCAGCTCTCTTGAAGATAAGCTTGCGGGTCTCAACGCTCTTCTTCTTAGCAGCTTCGGCTTCTTGTTTCTTGGCCAATGCCCATTCCTCTTCCCTCTTGATCTTCTTTAGCACAGACTCTGGAACCACCACCTTGGACTCAGCCATGTCTCCTACAATCAATTCCACAACAAACCAAAGCACAAGTAAGCTCGCCAATCAAAAGTCACCACCTTTAAGCAATGCAGTGATCAGAGAGATGAAACTGAAACAGAGTTCTTAATCACGGAGAAACAGAGCAGTAACATGTATGAAATGACTAATACCGAAACGGTATGACACAAAGGTGTGTCTTTAACGGAGATGCGAGTTAGGGTGTACGAGGAAGGTCAAAGAAGCTTACTGTGAGCGGAAGAGGAAAGCTGATGGAGAGAGGAGAGGTTGCGCGGCGCAGAAGGAAAAGAAATGGGGTTTAGGGTTTAATTCGAACCTCTTTTTTCGTTAACTGGGCCTGGCATTAGGAGCCTATTTATTTAATTACATTTGGGCTAGTGTGCTCTAGCCTGATCGATCAATAAAATGTTTACAATCTTTGAATTTCAGAGTCAGCTATCGTTATCATTCAAAACAATAAATTTAAATCATATAATATCCATAGACTTCCTTAGTTACGATTAACACATATGGGCCCTGTTCGTTTCGGTATAGGATAGATCATCAGGGATGAAAATGAAATTGTTGTTAGTTTAGATTTAAAATTACAAATTATTTGAATGATTCATCAAGATGAATTTTAAAATTTTAGTCTAAATTAATTGAGATGAATTTAATTTGTGCATATGGATAGAGATGAACTTACCTAAATAACAAATACAATTTATTCTTTTATAATAAATATTAATATTCAATTTTAGACACATTTTCATTAAAACCACAAAATACATTTTCCTCCAATCTTTAAAAGCATTTTCCTAAAAACTTCAAAATGTATTTTTCTATCTTCTTACAAAGCGTATTTTCATGGCTGTTAAAATGCATTTTTAGTCAAAATGATAAAAAATATTTTCTGCGTAGCCATGAAAAATATTTTTTCTCGTTAAAAATAATAGCATTTCTCTGTCATAGCAGGCGAATTACATTTTTCTCTAGAACTGCAAAATTATATTTCCCACCATAACTATAATTTAAAATAATTATATTTTGATTAGTTAATAAAAGTTAATATAATAAACCTGCTTTTATATTTCCTAACTCTGCTCAAAAACAGGGATAATAATGCTCTTAGCGAATATAAGAATATGTCCCTTAATTTTCAATTAAAAAGCTAAGAGTCAATTCTTAAATATTTCGCTTAAACTCATCCAAGAACCCCATTAAACATGTCCTAAGTAATAGTAAAACGAAAAAACATTTTATCACAAATAGTAAAGACAAGATTAAAAAAAATAAAAACTAGATTGAAATTGGTGTTTTCATTAAGCTTTACACTGTATTGTCTTCTTGTGAGGAATATATATTGTGAAATAAATATATGGTTATATTTTTTGATAAAAATATAAGGTTAAATTAAGAAATCCAGAAATTTGGGGTATCCTGATCCGATTCGATTCGCCGGATCTATGGATTTAGTATTCGATCGGATTCGGCTTCCTGATATCCATCTAATTATCATATTATCCATGGATATTCAGATTCTTTATATTCGTAAAATAATTAATAAAATAAAAATAATAGTTTTAAAAATATTAAAGGATAAAATATTTAAGAATCATTAATATAATATGTCCCTTAATTTTCAATTAAAAAGCTAAGAGTCAATTCTTAAATATTTCGTTTAAACTCATCCAAGAACCCCATTAAACATGTCCTAAGTAATAGTAACGAAAAAACATTTTATCACAAATAGTAAAGACAAGATTAAAAAAAATAAAAACTAGATTGAAATTGGTGTTTTCATTAAGCTTTACACTGTATTGTCTTCTTGTGAGGAATATATATTGTGAAATAAATATATGGTTATATTTTTTGATAAAAATATAAGGTTAAATTAAGAAATCCAGAAATTTGGGGTATCCTGATCCGATTCGATTCGCCGGATCTATGGATTTAGTATTCGATCGGATTCGGCTTCCTGATATCCATCTAATTATCATATTATCCATGGATATTCAGATTCTTTATATTCGTAAAATAATTAATAAAATAAAAATAATAGTTTTAAAAATATTAAAGGATAAAATATTTAAGAATCATTAATATAATATGTCCCTTAATTTTCAATTAAAAAGCTAAGAGTCAATTCTTAAATATTTCGTTTAGAAACTCATCCTAAGAACCCCATTAAACATGTCCTAAGTAATAGTAACGAAAAAACATTTTATCACAAATAGTAAAGACAAGATTAAAAAAAATAAAAACTAGATTGAAATTGGTGTTTTCATTAAGCTTTACACTGTATTGTCTTCTTGTGAGGAATATATATTGTGAAATAAATATATGGTTATATTTTTTGATAAAAATATAAGGTTAAATTAAGAAATCCAGAAATTTGGGGTATCCTGATCCGATTCGATTCGCCGGATCTATGGATTTAGTATTCGATCGGATTCGGCTTCCTGATATCCATCTAATTATCATATTATCCATGGATATTCAGATTCAGATTTAGATTCGTAAAAATAATTAATAAAATAAAAATAATAGTTTTAAAAATATTAAAGGATAAAATATTTAAGAATCATTAATATAATATGTCCCTTAATTTTCAATTAAAAAGCTAAGAGTCAATTCTTAAATATTTCGTTTAGAAACTCATCCTAAGAACCCCATTAAACATGTCCTAAGTAATAGTAACGAAAAAACATTTTATCACAAATAGTAAAGACAAGATTAAAAAAAATAAAAACTAGATTGAAATTGGTGTTTTCATTAAGCTTTACACTGTATTGTCTTCTTGTGAGGAATATATATTGTGAAATAAATATATGGTTATATTTTTTGATAAAAATATAAGGTTAAATTAAGAAATCCAGAAATTTGGGGTATCCTGATCCGATTCGATTCGCCGGATCTATGGATTTAGTATTCGATCGGATTCGGCTTCCTGATATCCATCTAATTATCATATTATCCATGGATATTCAGATTCTTTATATTCGTAAAATAATTAATAAAATAAAAATAATAGTTTTAAAAATATTAAAGGATAAAATATTTAAGAATCATTAATATAATATGTCCCTTAATTTTCAATTAAAAAGCTAAGAGTCAATTCTTAAATATTTCGTTTAGAAACTCATCCTAAGAACCCCATTAAACATGTCCTAAGTAATAGTAAAACGAAAAAACATTTTATCACAAATAGTAAAGACAAGATTAAAAAAAAAAAAGAAATCTAAAATGGATTTATTTTGTAGAGCACTGTAGTGGTCATAGGCATTTCAAGAGCATATAATAGGATTTTAGAATATCATTATTCATGGGTTCTTAGGGTGGGGTTATTAGAATATAATAAACTGTTTCTTATATTTCCTAACTCTGCTCAAAAACAGGGATAATAATGCTCTTAATGAATATAAGAATATGTCCTTAATTTTCAATTAAAAAGCTAAGAGTCAATTCTTAAATATTTCGCTTAAACTCATCCTAAGAACCCCATTAAACATGTCCTAAGTAATAGTAAAACGAAAAAACATTTTATCACAAATAGTAAAGACAAGATTAAAAAAAAAAAAAAAAAAAAAAAAAAAAACATTTTATCACAAATAGTAAAGACAAGATTAAAAAAAATAAAAACTAGATTGAAATTGGTGTTTTCATTAAGCTTTACACTGTATTGTCTTCTTGTGAGGAATATATATTGTGAAATAAATATATGGTTATATTTTTTGATAAAAATATAAGGTTAAATTAAGAAATCCAGAAATTTGGGGTATCCTGATCCGATTCGATTCGCCGGATCTATGGATTTAGTATTCGATCGGATTCGGCTTCCTGATATCCATCTAATTATCATATTATCCATGGATATTCAGATTCTTTATATTCGTAAAATAATTAATAAAATAAAAATAATAGTTTTAAAAATATTAAAGGATAAAATATTTAAGAATCATTAATATAATATGTCCCTTAATTTTCAATTAAAAAGCTAAGAGTCAATTCTTAAATATTTCGTTTAAACTCATCCTAAGAACCCCATTAAACATGTCCTAAGTAATAGTAACGAAAAAACATTTTATCACAAATAGTAAAGACAAGATTAAAAAAAATAAAAACTAGATTGAAATTGGTGTTTTCATTAAGCTTTACACTGTATTGTCTTCTTGTGAGGAATATATATTGTGAAATAAATATATGGTTATATTTTTTGATAAAAATATAAGGTTAAATTAAGAAATCCAGAAATTTGGGGTATCCTGATCCGATTCGATTCGCCGGATCTATGGATTTAGTATTCGATCGGATTCGGCTTCCTGATATCCATCTAATTATCATATTATCCATGGATATTCAGATTCTTTATATTCGTAAAATAATTAATAAAATAAAAATAATAGTTTTAAAAATATTAAAGGATAAAATATTTAAGAATCATTAATATAATATGTCCCTTAATTTTCAATTAAAAAGCTAAGAGTCAATTCTTAAATATTTCGTTTAAACTCATCCAAGAACCCCATTAAACATGTCCTAAGTAATAGTAAAACTAAAAACATTTTATCACAAATAGTAAAGACAAGATTAAAAAAAATAAAAAACTAGATTGAAATTGGTGTTTTCATTAAGCTTTACACTGTATTGTCTTCTTGTGAGGAATATATATTGTGAAATAAATATATGGTTATATTTTTTGATAAAAATATAAGGTTAAATTAAGAAATCCAGAAATTTGGGGTATCCTGATCCGATTCGATTCGCCGGATCTATGGATTTAGTATTCGATCGGATTCGGCTTCCTGATATCCATCTAATTATCATATTATCCATGGATATTCAGATTCTTTATATTCGTAAAATAATTAATAAAATAAAAATAATAGTTTTAAAAATATTAAAGGATAAAATATTTAAGAATCATTAATATAATATGTCCCTTAATTTTCAATTAAAAAGCTAAGAGTCAATTCTTAAATATTTCGTTTAGAAACTCATCCTAAGAACCCCATTAAACATGTCCTAAGTAATAGTAAAACTAAAAACATTTTATCACAAATAGTAAAGACAAGATTAAAAAAAATAAAAACTAGATTGAAATTGGTGTTTTCATTAAGCTTTACACTGTATTGTCTTCTTGTGAGGAATATATATTGTGAAATAAATATATGGTTATATTTTTTGATAAAAATATAAGGTTAAATTAAGAAATCCAGAAATTTGGGGTATCCTGATCCGATTCGATTCGCCGGATCTATGGATTTAGTATTCGATCGGATTCGGCTTCCTGATATCCATCTAATTATCATATTATCCATGGATATTCAGATTCTTTATATTCGTAAAATAATTAATAAAATAAAAATAATAGTTTTAAAAATATTAAAGGATAAAATATTTAAGAATCATTAATATAATATGTCCCTTAATTTTCAATTAAAAAGCTAAGAGTCAATTCTTAAATATTTCGCTTAAACTCATCCTAAGAACCCCATTAAACATGTCCTAAGTAATAGTAAAACGAAAAAACATTTTATCACAAATAGTAAAGACAAGATTAAAAAAAAAAAAAAAAAGAAATCTAAAATGGATTTATTTTGTAGAGCACTGTAGTGGTCATAGGCATTTCAAGAGCATATAATAGGGATTTTTAGAATATCATTATTCATGGGTTCTTAGGGTGGGGTTATTAGAATATAATAAACTGTTTCTTATATTTCCTAAGAACTCGCTCAAAACCAGGGATAATAATGCTCTTAATGAATATAAGAATATGTCCCTTAATTTTCAATTAAAAAGCTAAGAGTCAACTCTTAAATATTTCGTTTAGAAACTCATCCTAAGAACCCCATTAAACATGTCCTAAGTAATAGTAACGAAAAAACATTTTATCACAAATAGTAAAGACAAGATTAAAAAAAATAAAAACTAGATTGAAATTGGTGTTTTCATTAAGCTTTACACTGTATTGTCTTCTTGTGAGGAATATATATTGTGAAATAAATATATGGTTATATTTTTTGATAAAAATATAAGGTTAAATTAAGAAATCCAGAAATTTGGGGTATCCTGATCCGATTCGATTCGCCGGATCTATGGATTTAGTATTCGATCGGATTCGGCTTCCTGATATCCATCTAATTATCATATTATCCATGGATATTCAGATTCTTTATATTCGTAAAATAATTAATAAAATAAAAATAATAGTTTTAAAAATATTAAAGGATAAAATATTTAAGAATCATTAATATAATATGTCCCTTAATTTTCAATTAAAAAGCTAAGAGTCAACTCTTAAATATTTCGCTTAAACTCATCCTAAGAACCCCATTAAACATGTCCTAAGTAATAGTAAAACGAAAAAACATTTTATCACAAATAGTAAAGACAAGATTAAAAAAAATAAAAACTAGATTGAAATTGGTGTTTTCATTAAGCTTTACACTGTATTGTCTTCTTGTGAGGAATATATATTGTGAAATAAATATATGGTTATATTTTTTGATAAAAATATAAGGTTAAATTAAGAAATCCAGAAATTTGGGGTATCCTGATCCGATTCGATTCGCCGGATCTATGGATTTAGTATTCGATCGGATTCGGCTTCCTGATATCCATCTAATTATCATATTATCCATGGATATTCAGATTCTTTATATTCGTAAAATAATTAATAAAATAAAAATAATAGTTTTAAAAATATTAAAGGATAAAATATTTAAGAATCATTAATATAATATGTCCCTTAATTTTCAATTAAAAAGCTAAGAGTCAATTCTTAAATATTTCGTTTAGAAACTCATCCTAAGAACCCCATTAAACATGTCCTAAGTAATAGTAAAACGAAAAAAACATTTTATCACAAATAGTAAAGACAAGATTAAAAAAAAAAAACTAGATTGAAATTGGTGTTTTCATTAAGCTTTACACTGTATTGTCTTCTTGTGAGGAATATATATTGTGAAATAAATATATGGTTATATTTTTTGATAAAAATATAAGGTTAAATTAAGAAATCCAGAAATTTGGGGTATCCGGATCCGATTCGATTCGCCGGATCTATGGATTTAGTATTCGATCGGATTCGGCTTCCTGATATCCATCTAATTATCATATTATCCGCGGATATTCAGATTCAGATTTAGATTCGTAAAAATAATTAATAAAATAAAAAATAATAGTTTTAAAAATATTAAAATTCTAAAATATACATTAATTAAATATTTATAAATATTTAATTAATGTATATTTTAGAATTTTAATATTTTAAAACTATTATTTTTTATTTTATTAATTATTTTCTGAATCTAAATCGAATATCATGGATAATATGATAATTAGATGGATATCAGGAAGCCAGAATCGGGATCGAATACTAAATCCATAGATCCGTGAATCGAATCGGATCAGGATACCCCAAATTTCTGGATTTCTTAATTTAACCTTATATTTTTTATCAAAAAAATATAACCATATATTTATTTCACAATATATATTCCTCACAAGAAGACAATACAGTGTAAAGCTTAATGAAAAACACCAATTTCAATCTAGTTTTTTTTTTTTTTTTAATCTTGTCTTTACTATTTGTGATAAAATGTTTTTAGTTTTACTATTACTTAGGACATGTTTAATGGGGTTCTTAGGATGAGTTTAGCGAAATATTTAAGATTGACTCTTAGCTTTTTAGTGAAAATTAAGGGACGTATTCTTATATTCGCTAAGAGCATTATTATCCCTGGTTTTGAGCGAGTTCTTAGGAAATATAAAAGCAGGTTTATTATTCTAATAACACACCTAGAACCCATGAATAATGATATTCTAAAATCTATTATATGCTCTTGAAATGCCTATGACCACTACAGTGCTCTACAAAATAAATCCATTTTAGATTTCTTTATTTTGTCTTTTAATTTATTTATCGTTTGCGTTCAGTGTATTAGTATAATTTGAGTAATTTTTTCGTATAATTTTTATATAATTAAACCTTTTACCACACGATGAAAAATAACCAGACAGGTGAAGTAGCTAAGCTCTTTCCTTTTTCAAACCCAAACTTTTGTTTGCATTTAATATCTGTTTAGAAACTTGAAACTGGTTGGTACCATTAAGCCACTCCAAAGACAAAATACAACAGACCCACTACAGGGTCAAACAAAGCTACATATAGACTTATAGTCACCAAAGCCTTTTAAAACGCTCCCAAGTAAGAACACCAGTTTCAAACTTAAGGCATCAAGGTGGAATTAAGTTTGAAGATGGTTAAAGGAATAGCTCATCTGAACGTCGACAAACCAGTTGTCTCCAACATGATTTGAGTCTCCTTATCGTTTCCAAACAGCTGCTTATGCAGAAGACCGTGTAGCCGTCAAAGAGCTGTTTCTTCAATGATTCGAAAGCAAAACCGAACCTCTCAAGCTTAATTCCACCTTGATGCCTTAAGTTTGAAACTGGTGTTCTTACTTGGGAGCGTTTTAAAAGGCTTTGGTGACTATAAGTCTATATGTAGCTTTGTTTGACCCTGTAGTGGGTCTGTTGTATTTTGTCTTTGGAGTGGCTTAATGGTACCAACCAGTTTCAAGTTTCTAAACAGATATTAAATGCAAACAAAAGTTTGGGTTTGAAAAAAGGAAAGAGCTTAGCTACTTCACCTGTCTGGTTATTTTTCATCGTGTGGTAAAAGGTTTAATTATATAAAAATTATACGAAAAAATTACTCAAATTATACTAATACACTGAACGCAAACGATAAATAAATTAAAAGACAAAATAAAGAAATCTAAAATGGATTTATTTTGTAGAGCACTGTAGTGGTCATAGGCATTTCAAGAGCATATAATAGATTTTAGAATATCATTATTCATGGGTTCTAGGTGTGTTATTAGAATAATAAACCTGCTTTTATATTTCCTAAGAACTCGCTCAAAACCAGGGATAATAATGCTCTTAGCGAATATAAGAATACGTCCCTTAATTTTCACTAAAAAGCTAAGAGTCAATCTTAAATATTTCGCTAAACTCATCCTAAGAACCCCATTAAACATGTCCTAAGTAATAGTAAAACTAAAAACATTTTATCACAAATAGTAAAGACAAGATTAAAAAAAAAAAAAAAACTAGATTGAAATTGGTGTTTTCATTAAGCTTTACACTGTATTGTCTTCTTGTGAGGAATATATATTGTGAAATAAATATATGGTTATATTTTTTGATAAAAATATAAGGTTAAATTAAGAAATCCAGAAATTTGGGGTATCCTGATCCGATTCGATTCACGGATCTATGGATTTAGTATTCGATCCGATTCTGGCTTCCTGATATCCATCTAATTATCATATTATCCATGGATATTCGATTGATTTAGATTAAGTAAAAATAATTAATAAAATAAAAATAATAGTTTTAAAATATTAAAATTCTAAAATATACATTAATTAAATATTTATAAATATAAATATAAATATAAATATAATATTTTAAAAATTAAAATATAGTATTATAAAACTAATTTTATGAATAAATATTAATATATCAAATATAATTATTAATAAAATTAAAAATAATGATATCTTTTAAAACTACGGATCCTAACCGATATCCGACCTAAAATTAAGATATCCAGCCTTTGACGGATCCTTGATTTTACTATCCGATTCGATCCCATGCCCCATATCCTATTTCGTAATGGATCTCGATCGAATCCGATTACTGGATAATAAGTCCTGTGCCTAGTCTTCCTTTTGAAGTAAGAAATACAAAGGGTGTGAATGGTGACCACTTGAATGAAGAGGAACCGCATTACTTAACATTCCTAAAAATTTACCATTCATGAGGAATGATTTTTTTCCATTCCTCATCATTCCTTTCGTTGGTAATTATAAAACAAATTCATTCCTTATTGATTTTGATAGGAATCATTATTCCTCTTCATTCCTAAAATTTTATTCCTATTCATTCCTTTCCTCGCTCATTCCCGTTGCTCTATTATATTCTCAACCACACCCAAAGCTCAAAACTATATCCCTTCCTCCGTGGGAAGGAATAATGTAAAAGCACTCTCTCCGTCCTCTATCTTTCTTTCTTTTGGAACATTCAACAACTCCAAATCACCTCATTACAGAACAGCAGAACATTACTAGATCAGTCTGCCTGAACCATGACCGGCTTTCCCTTCCCATCGAGAATCCTCTGGTCCCATCAGGCACCCGTGGTCCTAAACCCCTAGTCCTGGTGGTTGCTGCTTCCCCGTGCCTGCTTGCTCCATGCTGTTCATTGATTGTTTGAAGGTGGTGCTCCCACTTGATAATGTTGATGGTGGTGATTGTGATGATACCCACGTCCCATGTGGCTCTGGCGTGGTTGACCTCCATTGTGGTTGTGGTTCTGCCCATTCCCTACCTCGGCTACGCTGTTTTCTCTGCCCCCAAACCGCTTTCTCATTCCCTTGCTCATCTCCCTGTTCCCTGTTATGTTGTAAATGTTAAGAATCATCCATGCAGAGACCTAAAGACGTATTTGGTGTTACTGTACTTGCCTGCTTTTGCGCATGCAGAGACCTAGATTCTTAGTTCTTGAGTGTGTAATCGGAGTGTTGTTGATCAATATATTGACAAGTTCTTATCACCTTGTTAGTGAAAGGCGTACCATCGTTTTGGCTGACCTTGCTGCTGCTGGGACACCATTCATGTTTTGTGGCTGGCATGTACAAACGTTCATAACACTAAAAATAATTTAGTACTGTGAGAAAACTGAGAGTGGTGGTTGATCTAGAATATATATTTTTCAGTGATTTTGTAAGATTAAGAAAACAGTAGTACCTGCTATTGGTTGAGAAAATCTTCATCAGATTTTGGTAGCAATGGTCCTCAGGTAGATCCTCAGCAATAACTATACGAGACTGCATATGATAAGCTTATTAGAAACTCAACACAGTCCTTTTTCATAAGATAATCAGTATACAGAAATATCTAAATGGTACGAGAACCACATTTGCAACTATAGAAGGAATGACTTAAACTGTAACTCAAAAAGGAGGCACCACGAGTTCTTCTATAGCAGCCTCAGTGATTGGATGTATGCGTCTCAATCTTTTCCATCTTCACTAACAGCCTGTTCCACGACTAAAACTTTAGAAAGCATCTGAAGGATGGGGAGTCACATCCCAGCCGCATAAATAGGAGAAATATGCAACAAAAACAAGACAAATAACTCACAAGCTTTGCTGAGTTCTGTAGAACTGTGGCAAGCTGAGAATTACCACTAACGACAGCTTTAACTTTCTTGAAAGATGCAACAACATGTATTGGCACTGTAAACACATTGTGGATTGGAACAGAAATACTACACTTAGAAGCAACGATCTTCAATTCTTATGCAAAACGAGGGAAACACAGAGAGAACAAAAGTTTCCAGAAGGTAACTAACACTTTTAAACGCATCTGAAAGGAGATAAACATCTCCCTTGTCTGTTGATACGCTGGGAAGCGATAATGTAATTCAAACACCAGGATCCAGCTCAAGCTTTGACAGTTACTTAAAACTCTCGTGTTCCCTAGCTGAAACCCAAAAGAAACATGTGGTTGGTTCAGATTTGGAATCACTGACAACGAATCTTCAGTCAGCCAGATTGTCGCCAAGGAGCCACGCCTCACCACAGGAACTGAGCTGTTCAAGTTTTAAATTTGATTCTTTGGCCACCTCTTCTGATTCCATTGATCTTTCAAAGTTTCAGAGAGGTTTGGTTGCCAGGAGTTCTTGTCATTCTCATCTTACACGGGACAGAGTGTCGAGGAAACATGTGAGAGTAACACAGAGTGAAGAAAGAAATAGCCACTTGTTTGTGCTGAAACCACAACAGATTACAGATACTGAATTTGGTATCCCAGATAACAAAGATGCTGCTCCTGCAGGAAAAGGAAAAGAACTGCTTTGTTCTGAGGATTCAAATTGATGGCATGTTACAAGAGTTAACCTCCTATACGAATAGTTATTACCATCTGTTTCTTTTGTAAGTATGTCCACGTTATAGTTAGTAACCGAAGGAAACTTCCTTCTGTTTGTTGTGTTTCTTTGTTTCTTCACATTTCTATAACACAGGAGACGGATTCACACTCTTACATTCTTCTTTTTGTTCTTCTATAAAACTATGTTGTTGTTTCAGCATCTTTCAGTCGAAAGTTAAGTACCTATGTTACCTGATACCTTCCCTTTGTTTTGAAGAAGGCCAAGCTTTTGAGGAATGCTTAGAGTTCGATAAATCACTGAATGTTCCATTTCCCTCTCAGAATACATGAGAAGGATTGAGGGTTCACACGTTTATCTGGATTGCTATAGTCTTGTTTTAAGTTTCTTCAAGAGAGGAACATTTTGTTTCAGTGTCTTTCAATAAAAGTTTTGATACTTAAAAACTTTTCCTGATACCTTACCTTTGCATCAGGTAGTAGAAATAAAAAGAAGCTAAGTCTTTAAGGTGAAACAAAGCTCAAAAGGTTCTTTTAAGCATCTCTAACTTATTTGGAAACCACACATCATCTTTCACTGTCATGATGATCAAGAACCTATTAATTCTTTACAGTTTCAACATATTAAAAACATTTATTTTGGAATTGGTTTTGTTAATTGATGCTTGATAGTAGTGTATATATATACACTTCTCATTCTTGTTATCATCTAGTTTACCTCTCAAGAATACTAGAGCTTTATCAGTTATAATGTCAGGCTATGCCAAGACAACATATGGAGGAAAGAGCAAAGATGTTGATGAAGCTAACGCAGTTCACCAACCGGAACAGAGAGATATCACCGGTAAAGTCATCATCTTAACCCTTATAGGGTTTTGCATTCTGCTCTGTCTCTTCATAAGCATCGGTTTCTACTTCCTAGCCAAGCCACTTAAAGCAAGCCTGACGTCCGTGGCTTTAAGAAACCTCAGGTACAACGATACATCAGCATCATCATCCCCATATTTCAACGCGACACTAGCTATGAAGATCAGAATTGAGAATCCGAATTTCGGCTTCTTTGAGTTTCCAACTAGTAAAGGAGATATCATGTACAATGGTCGTCTTGTTGGGGAAATGAAGATTAATGGACAACGAGTGGGTTCATACAGTGCCATGAAAACAGAGGTTGGGACAAAAGTGAGTTACAGAGAGAATCAGGCTACATCATCTGTTTGGTTGAAAATGATATAAAGAGAGGGTTAATTATCCTCAAGATCGAAGCTAAACTGAGAGGCGAAGTACACTTGGTGGCTTTGAACAAGAGAACTGTGAATTTGAAGTGTTTGATGTATCTTAATCTGAAAGATGAAGTGATTCAACGTTTGTGGTGTAAATGAAATCTCTGTTAATTTAGGTTTAGGGTTTATGATTCTAAGTTGATATTGAAATACTTTGGTTGTATTCAAATACATCAATAGATTGATTTACAATTACTATTTACATTTTGTCACGTTTTTTCATTTCAACATTATCAAGGTTAAAATTTGTATTTAAAATTTATTAAAGTAAAGCTTTGGAATGTTTTACCAGCAAAATCTTTGTTCTTAAATTACTCTATATTCACACCATTCATTAGATGAGTTTAGTTGATCTTTCTGAGTTCTGACCTTTATTATATCTAAAGATTTGAATGTTCCATAAAAGAGAATCAACATTTATGATAAGAGGTCAACATGAACTATACAAACAATAAAAGTTCCTTTATATAACAAGGGCTAATTGGCTTAATAGCCATTTCAAGGGAAATCAAAAAATAGATATTGATTTTGACATAATTTAACTAATTTACTTTTTGCCTTCATTCCATCCGTTATACCCTTCTAAGTAACAAAAATGTGTTCCTTCACATAAAGCAATCAACGGGTTCGCTTGTGTCCCATAGTAACAATCACAAAATTTAGAAAGCGTGGAATGAAAATCAAAGAAAGAAAAATATGCGGGGAGAGTAGAGGAATTTCGTAAGTGTTCACTTAACGCTAAACAAACGGGAATCCAAGAAGCGATTTCCATACTATATATCATAGATAGAATATTATATGTCCAACTACGATTGACTTGACCCGTATACATGATGTAAAGGACGGACGGAGTTATACAACAAAAGATAGAAACGAAACGGAGAATCGGCGAGTAGGTACAATATAGGTTTCAGCATGTGTAATAGACGCGGACGGAAGTCGGGCAGCCGAGAACCAGAAACTTGTAATGAAACAGCATGTTAAGAAGGTTCCATTTTATATGAGGGTAATTACCATTCCACATGACCAAAATAGAATAGATTTACGGTTTATAATTTAGTAATATAATCACCACCAAATATGATGAAGTGTGATTGGGGAGAGGCGGTGATGTATTTAGTGCAATAAATGTGCAATTGTGGGTTACAGCTCTTCCAAATTAAAGAGTAGAGTAAAGCCAATGAAAAACGCTAATTTACTTAAGATATTTTACTGGAGAGGTAAACGAAAGTGGTGAAAATTAGTACCTCTAATCTTAAATGGTGGAGTGAAAGGAAACTATAAATGGTGTATTCTATATAATAATCACGGTAATCTATCCAAGAACCCAAGCAACAAAAGGAAGGAAGTTAAAGATTCATCGCTGAATCAAGCAGGTAAGTTCGCCAGCACGAATTTACTCTTTGTGATAGAATAATGGAATACTATTCTGAATGTGTGTAATAAATTTTGATATATGAATGGATTTCCACATGCCATACTATTGGGAACATGTATTTATATTCCTCATGACCAACATGAAATACAAAGGCAATGAGATTGGTAATAGAACACTTGATAGTAAACACTAAACCCAAGTTAGGGAAATATAAACCCCAATATAGAGAACCCAAATCTTATGGAAATATAAACCCTCATGACCACATGGAATAATAAAGGGGAAATGTAGGTACAATCTAATAATGATTATATATATTCCATATAATTGGTGCTATGTATATATTATTGTAACTTTTCCATTCCATATACATGTGATACAAATTGATGACATCTATTATATATGAAACAAGAGGAGGATGCCACGCACGCTTGAGTGTAAACACTAAATCCAAGTTAAGGAAATATAAACCCCAACACATAGGTAAACCAAATCTTTGTGAAATTAAATCCACATGCCTACTATTGAAAACATGTATTTATATTTCTCATGACCAACATGAAATACAAAGGCAATGAGATTGGTAATTAAACACTTGATAGTAAACACTAAACCCAAGTTAGGGAAATATAAACACCAATACATAGGGAACCCAAATCTTATGGAAATATAAACCTCATGACCACATGTCAAATGACCTTATATGAGAAGATTAAATCTACTATATCCTTCCCTAATCTCAATACCCTTCATCAATTAATGAAAATCAAATCCTCCCTGCCAAAACTAAACATAAACTCCCCCATGGATTAGTGAACCCATGGGTAAATATTTAAATTCTATAACTTTTAAATTCGAAAAATATTTTAAAATCGCTTTTAATTATATTTTGATGGTTTTGTTGAAAATATGAAAACAGTTTTTGATTTTTGAAATATTTTTATCAAATTCTATAAATCAAATAAAAATATTGACGTTTCCATTTTAATTTTATGATTTTTCGTTTGACATATAAAATTAAAAGAAAAAATGGGGATATTTGAGATTTAATCTTCTTATTTAAGGGCATTGGAGACGATTACAGGTACAATCTAATAATGATTATGTTATTCCATATAATTGTGATCTATATATATTATTGTAACTTTTCCATTCCATATACCGTGATACTATGTTACTTGGATACAAATCTAATGGGGAATGGTAAAATTACACTGGCATTAAACACCTAACACAAATTGATGACATCCGCTACATATGAAACAGGAGGATGCCACGCACACCTCTCCATTAACCAAGATATTTTCACCTTCTAAATTTAAAAAGGAGTATAAGGTAATGATTACTTAAAGGTATGTGTATAGGGTAACGAGAAGCCTTTTATTCCATAGGAACTAACTATTTAAAATGTTACTATGTGTATAGTAAATCAAGGATTGAGCTTCATGATATACAAAGATAATAGACATAAAACTCAAGTTAGAAAATATAAACCTTAATGCCAAGACAACCCAAACCTACAAACTTCGGAACCCAAATCCAAATCTAAATAACTAAGGAATGAAAGTCGAGAATTACCATTCCATATACACTGAATGAAATGGAAATAGAGAACCACTAAAGTGATCTACTATCCGTTATCTAGAAGTTTGACGGGTGGTAGAAGAGGTGACGACGCGATGCAATGGAATAAATGGCTATTAGTTGTTTATAGCTATTCCTTTTCTCCTTCTCCTTCTCCTTTGGACCGCGGCGCAGGGCGCTTGACGGTTTCTTGCTTTACGGGTACTCCACCCGCGCGAATTGTCTGACTGTGTCGCCCCGCTTGCTATACCGCTTGAAGCCGCCACCGCTGCAACGGTAGTGAGCCTCACCGACACCAGCCTAGTAAAGTATTAATTACGCTAGCTTAATTATATACGCATTTTGTACAAAATAATAGAGTAAGGATGTAGACCTTTGATGGTTTTAGCGTTGTCTTTAGTCAACGATTTCATCCCCTTGGTTGCTACCGACCCAATCGACATCATCCTACATTGTAAATAACTTAGCAGCTGGAAAATCGAATGTAATATTTGAGGACAGCTGCCGAAATAGCACCACCAAGTAGTCTATAATGTATATAGTATAGTAAATCATTACAAGATGTTCATAAATTACTCTCCAAGAGCTGCATTTCCATCAAGTTCATCAATTTGTGGGGATCTTGTACATCACCTTCTGGTATCAGCAGTACCGCTTTGTTCGCGGATGGAAAGAAAGGTGCTTGTGAGGATGAGGGACTCCCACCGCTGTATCCACTAAACTTCCACCATTCATGTCAACTCCGTGTTTCAGAGTCGAACTCGTCTTAACAAAATTTTCCAATCACCGCAAGAAGCATTTGTGGTCGCCATCGCAGTCATGACCTTGCTGAGTTCATTGGAAATGTGGTCTTTCATACTGACCATATAGCCCTCAAACACAGGTAACATTTGGCGCTTCATACCGCTGTCTAACCAAATCCAACACCGAAGAAGAAGGCCGACCACCAATATGTGCCTCATCCTGCCTCATACTTGGTTGGTCTCTTCCTTCTCGAGAGTGAACGACATCATTACCACCTCTTTTGCCTATATTCCCTATCCATGTCTTCATATTCCAGCGAAGTCACTGCTCAGCTTGCACGAGGGTGGCCCTTCGCGACCTTCTCGATCATCTGCCACACCACCAGTCCATGTGTTGTGTTCAAATGGGTATTCATCACCAACTAGTCCAACCAGGTGATCAACAGCTCCTACTTCCTTGTCTTCCAACCCACGATATAAAACCTCACCAGCTTCATCGGTTCTAATAGGGATCACACAAAAGCCTAAAAATTCAAAACTTATCAATGAAACCCCAATTGAAGCAAAACAATGAATAAGAACATCGATGGAATGACACCTGACCCTACATTGCATCAAATCAAAACTTAATTGGATTTGATACTATCCTACGGTAATAATCGAATGGAATACTATATGCATACTATTACATTCCAAATGGAACTATATGGAGAAAATGATACTATGTGATAAAGAGAGCACAACTAGGCAATGATATTCCACAAATAGATAGCAAAATTACTACACTAGATATTATCCAAAATACAACAACAAATCACTTTTAAAAAATAAATGACACGAGTAAGAAGGATAAAGATGATAACATGGAGAGAGCACTTAGAAAATGTTACCTGGCCTTGGCCTCAATGACACCTTTGGCTGACTCAACGCTACGCTGAACTTCCTATCAAGCAACTCATCGATAATATCTTCACCGCTTTAGACTCATCATCGACAGATGCAACTTCCCGCTTAAGTAATATGGAGGGACAAACAGCAACGGTAACAAGAACCATGGCATGAGAAAATCCTTAGATGGCCATTGTGTCTTGTAACACATAATGACTGGGAGGACGAAGCTTGTACTGCGACCGCGAGGAGAAATGACTCATCACTCCATGGATAGTTTAGAAACTCATCCATATTTTCCAGCATAATGACAACCTCAGGTTCGATATTGTCAGCCACATGTGGGGCACAAAATACCTTCAACAAGCACCAACAAGGCCAAGCCGAGACGGGTTAGCTGGTCCTTGTTTTTTCCTTCACAAGGCGGTCAATTATCCAGCTGGTGGTGGGCTTATCCTCCTTCCAAACAGAACATCCCATATTGACGAGATGCTCGAGGACTGGATTTTGCACCCCTTCCCACGCCAGCACCTTTACCCCTTCGCCTGATGGTTAACGCCACTATTGGTCCACAATTGAGCCCAGTTACAAGGGCAAAATCTTGAATAGCATAACGATTGGCTTCCCACCTAAAAGCCACCAAAGTTCAAGTCCTTGTCCGCGGACCAACTGTCGCGGCAAGAATGTAATGAAGGAACATAACGAGAAAGTATGAGACCCCATCTTCATTACTTTGCCAAACTGTGACGCGACTCAACATGGCCAAGTCCTAATCCTCCAATGCACTCTTTATCACTTCAATCCAACGAGATTGAAATAGTTGTTAACCCTTTTCTTGCCGCGATTCATAGCCTGTCTCAAACAATCTACTTGGAAGCTCTAACTCGGCCCATACCAAACCTGAAGATTAAAAGATAGACAAAGAGTGAGCATGGTTGTCATGGAATATGCAATATATAAATGAATAATGAATTAAACAGAGGAAGAACCGCAAAAGAATTGATCATCATAGTATGCAAATGTACTATTCGTATGGAGTGGAATATAATTACTATCATACTATTCCTAGTTGGTTTCAAAAGCATAATATTCCACTTGTTAGTAAAAGAAAATCCTTATGTAGATTAAGACCACCCACATATACCAATTCTAACAAATCAAACATAAAAATGATGTCATACTACATTACATGGTTTGAGGTATACTAATACTATTTCATTTGAAATGGAAACCACAACTTTAATTTTATACTATGTGTAGTGACATACCATTTCATATGAATAATATTCTACAAAGCTGTGATGAATTACTACCCCACATATTTTACATCATCGACATGAAACAATTCAAATTTAAAAAGCCTTCAAACAACCCAGAATACGAAAACCCTAATTCTATTTGAGAAAGTGGATTCCCGAGGACGGATCTGACTAACCGTAATAATGGTTTCCTAAGGAGCTATAATACAGTCTTATACGAGGCCAAACCCTAATTTTGAACAGATCGAAAATTGCAACCGATAAACAGAGGTGAAAGAGACAACGACAATAACTTACAGGTGGAGAGATAAGAGAAAACAGCAACGCTTAACGAATAGACAACCACCCGGTCTTACTCCCTCCACAAAACCGTGAACCCAAAACCACCAACGATTAGAAGAGAGAACGACGGAGACAGCTCTGGCTTGACAGCATGCACCAAATAACGGAAAGGAGGGAATTGCGGCTGGGGATTATCGAGAGGGAGAAATGGGGAGTAAGAAACCAATGATAGAACGGGGAGGAAGAAAGTGATGAGAGAGTTTGTGTGGAATGGGAAAGGACACGATTTATTTGGGAGTAAAATAATTTTTATTTTTTTATTTTTCTATCGTCAGCCAGTAATGTATGAGGTTAACATATTAATATTATGTATTTAACACGCCAGATATACTTCGCTAGGTTAATACGCTTATTCTCCAATTACCGTCATGGCTATAGCCCCAATTTCTCATATAACAAAGGAGAGCCACAAACACCGGTTTCGGAATTGCAAGCAACCCTGGTAGTTTCAAAAGCCTTCCTAAAAGGCCGAGGAAGTGAGAACCACATATGGAAATATTAGTTGCTGGTTATTTTGTCAGGCCTATGAGATTTAGAAAGCTATAAACATTTTCATGTTAGTTTTAGCATCAACAAAAGACACTTTATAACTTCAATTTTGAAGTTTGAGTAGTGAAACTTCAAATATAGAGTGTCACTACTCAAATTTGAAATTTCATATTTTCATTGCATTTTTGTCCTTACATTTACATATTATATTAATGATTCTTAAATATTTTATCCTTTAATATTTTTAATCCTTCAAAATTTTATAACTCATAAATATTTCAAATTTGCTTTTATAATTTTAACTTTTACAAATAAAATTAAATAAAATTTTTAAAATAAGTTTTTGGCAAAAATAGATTTAGATAACAAAATATTAGAAAAGAAACTTAACAAATGCACTAATTGGTCATATTATATATAGAAATCTTACAAAAATAGTTTTATAGAATAATATAGTATTTTACTTCTAATTTAATATTTAATCATGTATTTCTATGTAAAATTTTATATTTTACTGTATCATTTTGTTAATTAATGTTTCTATAATAATTTTAGTGTTGCTACTTATTTATAAAGTTTTATGAAGTATCATAAATATAAGGACCATAATATAAATATAAATTCTTTTGAAGTTAAGTTTGAAGTTTTGATTTTGGAGAATACCTTAAAACTTCAAATATGAAGTTTTTTGGAGATGCTCTTAGTAAATAATGTTTTGGCAATTTGAAGACTATATAATCTATGTATAATAGTTCTTTAAAATTTGGAGATTAAATCGAATGTTTCATCTGATTGTGACCAAAACCGGTCATTTTTGTAAAGTTATCATATCTCTTCTAGAACCACCATTTGGTCCATGCACCAACGAAACCTAGAAGCGCTCAAAGCATGTTGTAGATTTCTTGGCGAAACTTAACTTCATTTCTTGTCGGATAAGATTTAGCTCCTGCTCGTGGACTTTGATGTTGTTAGATGTCATGATCAATACAGTTTATGAATTTACTACTTTACATGAAACCGACCCGGTCGGAAATTAAAACCGATCATTAAGTAAAATGCCAGTGGATGCAGTCAGCGTCATGCTGTTTTAAACAACTTTCGTGTTCCAAGAAGTTAAATCAACACTTTCAAGATTCGTCTCGTGTAACAATATCATATCTATCAAATTAAACTATTTATATGTGTTTCCTTATTATAAAAGCAACCTTACTCACTGAAATATCGTTTTTTACACAAGAGCAACGTCACCTTGAATCCGTCTTCTTCAGGAAAATATATAAACCTAAACTAAACAAGTCGACAAAATAAAAACTACACTAAACAAAACAAACAGAAAAGTCTCACAACAATCTTAATTGATAATATTTTCTGGATTTTCGGCTATACACAAACACCAAGTCAAGGATCAGATCAAGGATAACGTGTCCAACAACTGGATCATTTTTAAAAATAAGTTAAGGGTTGACTTTTTTAGGTCTCAATCACAAATCCTTTCTATGTAGTTTGCATAGGCGGCAGTATCATGATTTACGTTCTTTGTTTTTAATCACCTGTTTCTCGTTGACAGTACAAGAATACATATATATTCATGTGTTATATCATTCAAAAAATGTTAATCCACAACATTATAATCTCAAATATATACAAAGTTATGATAGATAGTGTACCAGAAAAGGTTGATTACTTGAATCTGAAAAGTAATCAGAGGCTTTTGTTTTCATCCATGATTAGTGGAACAGGAGACAAGTGCTGGACTTCAAAAAGTTAACCCATAATTAAGTTTTAATTGCTGAGAGGGTAATTAAAGTATTTCTTATTTGTATGGTAGATTTCTTTGTGATTCGTAATATTTTCAGTCTTGGCTTTTCAAATAGTCTACTGTGTATCTATGCTTTCTGTGTAGGATCATACTGAAATATGAATAAAATCTGAATCTTTCTATTAACAAAAAATGTTAGCAAAAAAAAAAAAAAGAAAAAAAAAAAAAACATGCTAAAACTCTAACCACATATGGGTGGTCTGGTCTAATGGTAGGAAAATTCTGGTAAGCTAAGCGACCGCAGGATCGAAGCAAACTCCGGCAAACTAAATATGTGTGACCAGACGACATGGGTCTTTAATTCCTGTTCCCATTACGAACAATTGAGTCTATCTGGCGCCAATGGACAGGTCCTAAAGAACTAGTCGTTGGGTTTCACCCGCCGAATATCTGAGATTAATAGAAAAAAATTTGCTAAAACCCTTTGAAATACTTACACGAATAATCTACAACAAAAACAGTCTAGAGTTTGTAGCATAACACAGGTACCAAAACCCTTGAAGACACTTTTCCTTACAAATATAAAAGTTTTAAGTGTACAACAATAATGAGGTTTTAAGATACATACCATATATGATATAACTAACCAAAATAAAGATAATCTTTATAAAAACAATATTGTCTAGCTGTGGAATTCCAAAGATAATATATTTTAAAAATAAGATTTGACATTGAAAACAAATGGGAGAAACAATACTAAAGAGGAGTTTAGATTTCTTGTATAAAGAAATAAATATATAAAAGAAGAAAATGGAAGGTAACAAAGCACCAAACCTAAAATCAAATATTAATAAACAAACCATTTTCTTCATCTTACAAGATCCACATAACAAAGAAGCAAAGAATATTAAAGCATTAATGGATGGCTTGATACCAATGGTGTATAGGGCCGTGAAGAAGAACCTTACTCGCCGTCAGCGTCTCTCCTCCACCAACACAACTCGCGAGTCTTATGACATCGAAATGAACGTGGACGGTCACCATCGCCGTCGCTGGTGCATGGGAGATAACTCATCCTTATCACGCCGGGAAACAAAAGAAGCGGCGGTGGAGCTACGGAGAAGGGTGGTTCTCCGCCGCCTGAAGGTCATCAGCTCGTGAGATTCAAGAGCCATCGACTGTTTTCTTGCATCACAGGTCACTAATATATTTAACAATTCAAGAAAATACTAATAGTAAATATGAATATTTTTCGTGTTTTAGTGTACTAAAAGCTAAAAAGATGTGTGATATTGATCATGCACGTATTAGTGATTATGGTGATGATCTTTCTCGTATATGTGTGTGTGTGTGTGGAAATGTATATTAATGGGTCTTAAACGAGAGAAAGAAAATTTGTATGGGTCAAGAGTCAAAATAACTTTAATTCAAAGAAGACAATGCGCATTTAGTTCTACAAAGAGAGTGCGTCTGTAGATAACTTCATTGTCACTCTATTCTAATTCCTCATCATCAGACACAACCTCACCACCAGGCATATCTAGCTTCCCACCCATGTCAAACACTGGACCTTCATTGTCTATTTGTGTGCATCGGTGAAGTTACCTTCAAACCGCTCCTCCATCTTTGGTCACTGCAGTTGAGGAACCAGTTCAATGAACTCCTAACAGAAACTCAACAGGTTTCATAAAGTTTTGCTTAAGGCTTACACCATGTGGTATCTTCTCAACAACACGAGCTAACCCTTCAGGATCAATCTTGAGCTTCAAGCTGAAGAAGTACTGTTGTGATAGACATCTTGGCCTTTACCGTAACCCGAAAATTTGAGGATACTGAGCTAAAGTTAGCATCTCTTTGACGCCATAGCTAACCAAGCAATCTACAATTTGATTTAACAGTCTCCTAGAGGTTGTACCCGATGATAGAAGCACGCTTTCAGCATCCTAGCCACTATTTTCTTCGATAAACCGATGGAACGAGGTAATCTACAAGAGGTTTTGATCATGGTTCCAACTCTCATTCCCAAAAGATAAGCACCATTGGACCAATGTCCCTGCTACTCACACCAGTGCTAATCAAACAAGGAACCAATGTGCTCATTGTCCATTCGAGCTAAACGCTAACAGCTTTGGATAATTCATCAGAACATACACCAAATCTTGCTTCTCCAAATCAAGTCCTAAACACAGGGCACGCTCAACAACCACACTAGCGGAAGATCTGCTGATAGTTCTTTTATAGTCTCCTAATTTCGACAAAAAAATTTGAGCAAACCAAATAACCGAAAACTGAATTACCCAGACCGTTAAACGTTCCAACCAACCTATAGGCCTAGTGATGATGCAGATATGATATTTCCCTGAGGTCGTTGTTCTGAAAATGTAGATAACTTTCACCTACTAAGACTTTCAGAAAGGAGAGTAACATTTATGGTAAAGAAGTTAACGTGAACAATGCAATGGAAAGTTCTTGGATAGACCAAAAAGAGCTACAAAACACCAGTTGGTGTAACTCCAAACAACCCTGGTAGTTTCAAAAGCCTGTCCAAAAGACAGAAGAAGTGGGGAACCAAACATCTATTCACAGCTGATGATTTGGTAAAACCTATCATCAGCTCTTCTAGAACCACCATTCGGACAAAACTCAGGAAGCTCAACGCATTCTCTCAACACATCAATCATGTTGTAGATTCGCTGCTTTCGATCGAATCTTGCATTCCACAAAAAGTGTCATCGTTTAGAAAGAGTTGGGACACAAAAGAAAGCTTAGTTTCCATTGTGAGCAAAAAAAAAGAGTAAAGCTTTAGAACCTTTTTGGCAAGGAAAAGCACGGCATCGACAGTACCCTCAGCGTATATTGATCTTCCACAGACATTGTGCTGGAACTTAAAGGAGACACTGCAAAGAAAGACAATGAAAAGAGAGCTAGTTACGGATATAAACACTGTTACAATAGAGATCAAAGTTATGTCTTAGATATGGCATTACGTTTTATCAGGTGATGTCAAGTGATAGAGATGGAAAGCGTGGCCAGAGACATGCTCTTCAGGAACCCCATCATCTCAACTTGCTGTTTAGGATCCCTAATCAATTGTATCTACCACCAAAAAAAAACAGGTTCATACTGTGAGGTCAAATAAGTTAAGTGGTGCGGGACATGTAAAGAATAAAGTACAAGCAATGCACCTGATCCATATCGTAAGACACCCCAGATCCTGGAAGCAAGAGATAACAGCTTTTGCTGTTCCTGATGCATCCAATTTGCTAGCTTGATGAGACTCCATCACCTACAAATATAGATGGAAGTTGATTAGACGTAGCAAGAAGCAATATGAAACTAACAAAAGTAAGAAAGTAACCTCCAAGGAGTAACCAGCAAAGGCTCCTGGAAACTGCTCTGCCATAATCTCCATGGCCGCAAGAAACGCAACAACCTAATGGACCAACAAAGCAAAAGATTAAGCTAAAAGATCTTAAAAATCACAATACTTTTAACATCCGAGTTACACATACCTGTTTACCCATCTGTGGAGAAATCACAGCGTAAATCTTTGCTTCCTCAACAGTTTCATACAACTTGTTCCTGTCTCCACCAGTTGTTCCCATGACGAAAGGTACACCTACTTTGCTATACAGCTCCGCATTATCTACACTTAAAAAACACAAAACATCATAAACTAACAAGTAACAACATAGAAGAACTAATTCAATTAATCAAAGGATCAAATGAGAGATATTGAGTTACCAACTTACCATTGACTGCGGATGGGATTGTGTAGTCGACAACAATTAGCTCCTGGTGCTTCTCAAACACAGAGGAAATAACCTTCTCTCTGCAGGACCGTACACAGTAATCTCTTTTCCACACACCTCAACAATCTGACCAGCCTCAGCAGCAGATCCAAAAGATGTAGGAACTATATTCACTCCTGCAGAGTCTGCTGCTTTGATTACAGCCTTCCCATTTTGCCACTGCATCCATTCACCTGATAAAGAGATAATGTACAGCTTAACCAAACAATAACCAACACCAAGAACATACCTCATTGCTATTGCTTGAATAAAAGACACTAAATTTAACTAATATCTACCAAGTCAAGTCATATACCATGATGGATATGCCATTTCCAGGCAAAACAGACTTCACGGCCACTCAGAACCCTCCGTCGCCTGCATGGATAAAACCACCGGAAGACGACGTTTCGCATTACCTAGAAAACTAACACGGCTTCTACATGGAGTCTGACACGTTCTAGAAGAAAATGCGAGACGAGGGTTCACTGGACGAGTAAGGAACACACTTGAAGACGCCGCGAGCCTGTGATCAATACACGTTTATTACCTCAGTAGATTCATCTAAAAGAGTTAAAAGATCAAATAGAATCGAAATGGTACCAGTTCGTCGTAGCCATATCCTACGGTGATTCAAGAAATTTTTCTTCTCCGACAAAGACGAAAGTTTAGTTCTTTGTAGCTGCAGACTAAAACGTTAAAAGAGTCTTTCCCTTTGTCTGAAGAAAGTTCCGGGCCGGCGAGAAATTGAGTTTTAGGGCTTCGTCAAACCGGAAATAACCAAACCATTGATTCAGTAGTTAACCGGACTCTATTAAATAGCTAAACCGACGGTAAAGAGAGGTTATCTTTCTTAGCCTCACTCACTCGCTACTAACCGCATCTCAAATGAAGTCGTTAGCATCGCCGCCGTGCCTCCGCCTAACCCGACGTCACGCCCTCATCTCCACCCGCGTCAATCGTATTGTTTCTTCTGTTACCAAACCAATAGCCTATCATTCTCCTCATCCGCATCAGGTATGCTTTAACCTTTCGCACTCCTCTTTAAAGCTCAATACTTTTTTCGCAATCTTGAGATGTTAAGAGTTTAATTGTTAGGTTTCGCGTCATCGCATCGCCAGAGAAGGAGCTACGCTCGTCGTTCGTGACGGAAGCTGTTCGACATGTCACTGGGTCGCTCATCAGAGGGGGATTTGCCATCGTGAGCTCTCTCTTTCCTTTGGGAAAAGTCTTCACCTTTTTCAGGATCTGTTGAGTTTTTCTGATAGATTCGTTTTTTAATCTTTGAAGGTTGTTGCTCGTTTCAATGAGGTTGTGACGAAGTTGCTTTTGAAGGAGCCATTGAGACTTTCAAGAAGTACTCAGTCAGAGAAGAAGACATCCAAGTATTAAGATTCTTATATCTAGTAGTGTGTTACATCCTTTGTGTGGGAGCTATTGTTTCTCTGATGCAATCTCTTTTTAAAATCAGGTTATATGGGTTCCTGGCAGCTTTGAGATAGGGTTGTTGCAAAACCTTGGAAAATCTGGAAACTTTCATGCCGTTTTATGTATTGGTGCTGTGGTATGACTCTTTCTTTAAACTAATTCTCAGCCCATTTGATTGTATGTGCTCCTATGAATGACTTCTTCACGCTTCTGAAAGTACTTTGCCTTATGTTGCTGAGACATGTTTAAAGTTGGGTTTTGATCTACTTTTGTGTCCTTTGTTGGGTGTTAGATAAGAGGAGATACCACACATTATGATGTTGTTAGAACTCTGCTGCATCCGAGTACTCTGCTGGCATAAATTCAGGTTTGGAGTACTTTGCTGCATCTGGATTACATTATGATTGTTTTGAAAACAGAGAAATATTGTTTTTACATTTCCATACTCAAAGATCTGCTTTATTTTTGCCTTCGTGGGATTTGGACAGTTACATTCCCACACCATCAATTTAGTTCTAGCTGTTGAGTCAGTTAGATTCTCTTGCATTTGGTATAGCTTTGTAGTAGCAGCAACGCTTTTGATTCCCAATTTTGCAGGTGTTCCATGCATATTTGTGTACTGACATGAGGACATGGATCAGGTTAGGTTGTGTTATGCAAGTATTGATGATATGTATAGCTGATTCATCGTAATGGATAAACACTGAATTATTTGAAACAATAGGCACTGAATCGGTCTGGTGGCAAAGCCGAAACAAGGGAGCTGAAACTGCTTTGCGTAAGTAATCATTATGATCAATCCTTTACTCAAAACAAGAAGTAGAAGTTCCTCATAATCCTCCCACTAAGCAATGGTCATGTTATCATCATATTGATCAAGTCCTTGAATTTTCTGCTCTTTTCATTATGCAGCTCGAGATGGCGTCGTTGTTTGAGCACCACCTGAAATAGATGCTCCTTCCATGGATGAGCAATGATCACGTTTGAGAACTTGTTTCTCTTGTCGTATTTGGTTACAGTCCAATCTCCAGAACTGTACCTCAGAGATTATCAAAATGTTTCTTTACCTTGGTGACAAATATGTAGACGCTTTTGTAAACTTTGGTCTGGTTATGAATCGTGTGTTGTAATAATAGTTCCTCTGAATTTTGGGGCAAGTGAGTTTTTGTACCAATCAAAAGTGGGTGTTCATTGTCATATTATCTTAAAATTTTGGTGTCAAAATGCAACTGACGGGGCTTTCTAGCCAATAGTGACTTGACAGATGGATTTGTCGGCCAAACGAAGATTACGCGTCAACATCTTTAATAGTTTAGAATCAGCCAACTCCACACAAACTTCAATCATTTTGCTGACTCTTGAAAGCACTCTTGTCTCTCTGTGACTCACATTCACCCAACTCTCCAGGTAAGATTTCATTTCCACTTCTGATCCTTATCTGTTCTTGCGTTCATCCTTTCTGTGTTTGATCTGGAAAACATGGAAAAAGGTGATTATTAGATCAAGTTAGGACATGTCGCTTGATATGGTGCTGTCTTGTTTAGACCGAACATTTGAATCTGTGTTTTACCATGTATCCACTTGATCTTTTCATTGTTGATGTACTTCATAGATGCAGTGTATGTTCTTGGGGTCGAACTATATGAATATGATGTTGTTATGATTCACTTTTATCATCTAGTGTGATGCGATTTCTTCGTGGTTCTTGGTATAAATCTGACTTGTGTCCTGGAGAACTTTCTGGATGATAGCCTTTAACAACTGCTGAAACACTATTTGGACTTTGGTTTGACTCTTTTATGTGTTGCTATGTCACCTTGCTGCTTAGGTATGTCTACATCTGAGAACAAAGTTGAAATCGTGGACAGAGGACAAAAGGAGGAAGAGAAAGAGGAAGAAGAAGGTAAAGGCGGTTTCTAGACAACGTGAAAGGTTTCATTCACGGCATCGGCCAGAAGATCGAAGGAACCATTGATTTGGTAAGCCAACTGCTGACGTCTCCGCCATTCACATCCCCAAGATCAATCTCGAGAGAGCAGACATTGTTGTAGACGTGCTCGTCAAGAACCCCAATCCAGTTCCCATCCCTCTCATCGATATCGACTACCTAATCGACAGCGAGGAAACTCGTCTCTGACTGATCCCTGACGCTGGAACCATCAAAGCACACGGAGAAGAAACCGTCAAGATACCACTGACTTTGATCTACGATGACATCAAGAGCACTTACAACGACATAAACCCCGGATGATCATACCTACAGGATCAAAGTTGATCTCATCGTCGACGTCCCTGTGTTAGGAGGCTCACGTTGCTGGAGAAACGTGGAGAGATCCCGATACCGAAGAAACCTAATGTGGACATCGAGAAGATCAAGTTCCAGAAGTTTTTGAGGAAACCGTGGCGATTCTCCACGTGAGGCTTGAGAACTTGAATGACTTCGAGTTGGGGGTTAATGACTGGACTGTGAAGTGTGGCTGTGTGATGTGAGCATTGGGAGAGCTGAGATATCAGACTCCATCAAGCTTGACAAGAACGGAAGTGGGTTGATTAATGTGCCGATGACGTTCAGACCAAAGGACTTTGGTTCTGCGCTTTGGGATATGATACGTGGTAAAGGAACTGGGTACACTATTAAAGGAATGTGGATGTTGATACACCGTTTGAGGCATGAAGCTTCCTATTATCAAGGAAGGTGGTGAGACTGTTTGAAGAAGGAAGATGATGATGATGATGACGACGAGGTTACAATATGTTCTCTTTACCTTATAGTTTGGACGTTGTAGTGTGATTGTTTTGCTCATAGAACTAACTATGTTTGTTTTGTTTTTCAGGAGTAAGGAGAAGGGCTCGAGAGAATGAGTACTGAGTATGTTTAAAAATAAACCTAAGTTAAATGAAAGACCTATTTGTTGTTGCTTATGATGCTTGATGGATCAGACTTTTGAATAAAGCTGTCCTTATTTAGGACGACTCCACCTGTATCATTGTTGTCCGGTTATGTTTTGTTTAAAACGGGTTTAAAATCGCTGCATACCGGATTGGACAGAAAACGCAATAACCATCAATCAACTGATGATGAATTATAATCAGGATATTAAAAGCCAAATTCATGAGAGACTAAACATTTTTTATAGCGCTTCTTCTGTCACAAATGATTGCAGCAAGCAAGTGACAGTTAAACATGGATCAATTTTTCTTAGTTACGGTCGGACCGGAAGATCTGAACCGGATATTGTAAATCACTAGGCTTTCTTCCCTCTTGGTTTAATGAACCCGAACCCTTTAGTTTTAGTTTTAGTTCGTCTCTCTCTCTCTGCGATCAGAGAGCCGCGTCTTTCTCTCTCAGATTATAACTTGAAGCAAGTTTCTTCGATTTCGCCCTCTCAGGTTTTGTCTCAATCTCAATTTTAGAGATAAACACAGCTGCAGACTTTCAATATCAGTCTTTGATTTGATTGGTAGATTGAGCTAGAGAGCGTGAGATCTATCGCCCAATGTCGGCCCTTGTGGCGCTATGCAGAGCTCGAGCTGCTGCTTCTTCTTTCCTCTTTTTGAACAGCGTTGTTCGTCCAGCATTTCGCAGTCTCTCCACAGGTACTTTGACGTTCTTGAATATAAAAGTTGCTTATTGCATATTATGTGAAGAAATGATTATGCTATGAAGCTTCTTGTCTTATATATGATTCTTGGGTGGCCTTTAAAAGTTTTAAGCTTTTAGTTTTTCAATTAGTTTTGGAAAGATGTGATCTAATAGTAGGCTGTAGTATATTCTTGAGGAATAAGGTTGAACTGTAAGCTGAGCTCTGTATATGCATAAGAATTATTGTTACAACACCTTAGGTACTGTTAATTTTTCCTCTCGTGTCTGTATGTATACCTGTTAGAACTGATATATCAAGGATTCTGAGGTTTCGTCACGGTGCATAAAGCCTTTGCTTCTCTTTGAGATGATGAACGGATTGCTTGCGTTAGTTCTTTTTAACTATGTTTCCATAATGTAGTAACCTGAGTACTCTATTAATTCATGTTGAGATACTTTGTGTTGGAATAACTAGAATTCAGTATCATTATATCTTCAATGGCTAAACTTGGTTCTTCCAACTCTGGTACTTTTTTATGTCCTGTATCTGCAGCTAGATTCTTCTTAATTCTGGTGTTGCCTGCCTCAGAATTTTGTGTTTTTATGGTCTGTATCCAAATGATGAATCAAGTACAGAAAACTAATGCATGTATGTACTTTATGGGACTTGGGTTATGGTTGCCTGTTATGATTTTCTCTAACCTGGCTTGAGTTTTGTTGAGTATATACATCTTCAAACTTGGTTAGGAGATCATATTCACATATTATTATATGGTAATCCAGAGTTGTCTTCTAGCTTTGTGTCGGGTGCGCTTTTGTTACATGACACGCGATGACACTTGAAGGCCTCTAGTTTTATTTTTATTTTGGTATTTTTGCAGGTTTTGGTGATGCGCAGAACAAAACACTTGTGGCAGAAATGGAAGAAAAGATGCTCCACATGGACATCAACTCAATGATAGGAAGTTCCATGCCACTAGGTATGATGCGATTGGAACAATCATCCACAACATCGAGATGAATCCAGGGCAAGGCCAAGCTAGTCCGAGCTGCAGGAACAAACGCCAAGATCCTTAAGGAGCCTGTTTCAGGGAAATGCTTGATAAAGCTTCCTTCAGGGGACACCAGGTGGATCAACGCCAGATGCCGCTACAATTGGTACAGTGTCAAACCCGCCTCATGGTGTAAAGAAGCTGTATAAAGCAGGACAGAGTAGGTGGCTGGGGATAAGACCCAAAGTGAGAGGTGGCGATGAATCTCAGGATCATCCCCACGGTGGTGGTGAAGGGAAGAGCAAAAGTAGTGGAAGCAGAGGAAGGACATCGGTTAGCCCGTGGGGAAACCGTGCAAAGGAGGTTACAAGTCAGCTAGTGTCAAGAAGAAGAAGAAGAGATTGGCAGCTAGAGAAGCCAAGATGTGATTGTTATGATCAAAGAAGTGACTATTTCTTCAAATTGATATTTGTTTAGTGACGTTGTTGAATCTTTTGAGAGCTTTGCTTAATAAGATTGAGAAATCGTTGATACGTTATGGATGAAGATGGTATGAATGTTGTTACGTGTTCAATTGTTCATTAAGTTGAATCAAACCTTCTGATTTTGCACCACGTTTTGGTAAACGCGTTTTTCATAATCTTTATGCTCGAATTTTGATTAGCCCAAAGGAAGGGGCTACAAGTCAGCTAGTGTCAAGATGATGAAGAAGAGATTGGCAGCTAGAGAAGCCAAGATTTAACTGATATGATGAAAAGTGACTATTTCTTCAAATGAATGGTTGTTTTAGTGACGTTGTTGAATCTTTTGAAAGTTTTAAGATAAATAATATTAAAAACCGTTGATACGTTATGGATGAAGTCATGAAGATGGTATGAATGTTGTTACGTGTTCTATTGTTCTCAAAGTTGAAATAATGTTTTGATTTTGCGCCACGTTTTTTGTCATCGATTAATATTAACTTGAACAAGTTAGTACACAAAGCCAGCAAAAGTAAGAACTTTTCCAGAGCCAAAAGCCAGCATGGTGATAGGCACCATCCGAGACATGATACATCCACTAAAACATACACTAGACTAAAGGAAGCAGAGATGTTGACAAGGAGCAAGGGAGATAGGCGAAGAACTTCAAGAATGGAAAAGCTAAACAGAGGTGGAAGCATAAATGAAAGAGAAAGCGATGCAAGCCTAATTATTTGCCCACTTTTAATAAACGTGTTTTTCCAACATCTTTATGCTCGAATTTTAGTGGGGGTCTTTAGATTTTCAATAGTGTATAATAGGGCTAGAGATTTGTCGGTATAATAAAACACTACACATTTGACTGTATCTTTCTTTGGTTCTTGCATCAGCATAACTGGAAATTGTCAGTGTATACTTTTACGGCTGTTGGAATAATGTTACATGACAGTTGGAAGATTTAAAATTTAGATGGCTTTTGTTGTCAAAAACCATCAGGATGGCTTTTCTGAAAGAGATAAAGAAAGCCAATTTGACATTTTCCTCTGTCTAAACAACCTGCAATTTCGAAAGTGTTAAGGGAGTTTGAAAAACGAAAGAGAGAAAATCAAGAGTGGTATTAGACTTTGAAAGAGGGAATAATGAAGGAGCACACAGAGTTTGAAGCTTGAAAATGAGACTGTAACAACAGAGCAGAGCAGCCAGCATGATCCTACTCCTCTATATTTATTCCTCCTTTCTGTTATCCCTTTCATTTTATATATATTGAAAATGATCTGAAGATTTTTTTTTTAAAAAACTATAAGATAGCACTAATGCATATTTATATTCCAAAGATATAACGCAAATAACAAAATTCTTAAAATAACATTAATTAAAAAATATATATATATTAGCTTGGTTTTTGGATTAGAGTTTAGGATTTAGTTTTTAAGAAGTTGAGTATAGAGTAAAAATTTAAATTTGGAATACTATAGTTATTTTACTATTTAATTAATGATATTTTGAGGATTCTTATTGTATATTGTTGTCATCATTTTCTTTTTTATTTCTAAGAGATTTACCCAAAAACGTGATCAAGTTGTTTTTCTTATCTTTACTGCAAGAGAGGTGAAGAATCATTAAGATATGGGCAATGAATCCAAATAACCTCACTACCAGATGCATGAATTTTGTTTTTTTTTTAATGTTTCTGTTATACTTTTAATTGCCTTTTCAGTCTGGTCATATCTTTGCTCAGACTTCGTTTAAAGCTGGATATAAAAAAATCGACGAAGTATATGTCCACTTTTGCGACTGGTTGGTCGGAAAAAATGCCAGGGACGACTAATATTCTTCATAAATATGCTTTGTATTTTTGAACTAATTTTGTTTTAAAAAGTTATCATATAAAATTTATCTGACTACTAAAACTACAAATGTAAAATAAAAATCTCGTTCGACTAATGTAATCGGTTTATATACCAAAAATATTAACTGTTACATAATTTCTTTGATTAATTAAAAGACGTTTGGACTTTAAATTTAATTTTTCCTTAAAATGTGAACCAACATTTGCTAATACCAGAGATATAATGGTGTAAAACATAATTTTCACTGCGATTGAATTAAAAGTACAACATGATCAATCCATGCGCTTAACCACTAATCTACATACACCAATGCTTAGCTGCTATATTATTATTTTCTGTCGACAGCTGCTATATAGTAGTTATTAGATTAGTTTATGTTTTGGTACATATAGTTGTAATAAAATTTAATATGAGTTTGCTCTGACAAATATATTAAAACAGTAATTTGGGGAAAGTCGGCAAGAAAAAGTGTATAAAACGAAAACCGAACATGTATAACGTAGAAGAAAGAGATTGAGAGTTGTACGAGGAAATATTGATAAGACAAGTTGGTCGAGATATGCATTGAATCGATGGGAACGAGCCACGGAACACTGACATGTGCAGTTCCATCCACATCATACATCTTTTGAAATTCATTAGATAATTATTTATTGAGCCGACATTTTTTTGGTTCAATAATTCTAGCCATCAACATAATTAAAGGATAGTTATGACAAAAATAAAACATAATTAAAGGATAGTCTTAAATCTTCGTAGAGAAATATAATTAATCATTTTCAGAAAACCCAAGTATGTGCTCAAACTGTGGGCACAGGGCATAGTATAGAAACTCTATATTGAGTAAATGCGGCTATGCCTTGTGTAATTTATATAACGGTTCTATAATATCATATTTGTTGAATATTGTTGCAGGTCCACAACCACTAGACATGCAATCCGAATGAAGGGTTTGCGATGTTCAAGCCTCAAGGCAATCATGCATGGGTTGCCATCTCTATATAGCTTTCCTTTCCACCATTTATTTTATAATTTCTAAAACTGAATATAAATACTAACAGAATCCACAAAACTTTTGTGAGAAAATCTCCTGTTTTTTCACCCTAAAAATATGTACATATCTTTCTCGGTTTTGTCTACGAATAAAAATCTTTTGATCTGAAGAGATTGTGCTATCTGTACACAACTACGTAAATATTGTTTTTATATACATCCGAACTGCACTATATCATATTCAAATGTATGATTGTATCATACATCCTCGACTGACAATGAGAGTATGAGACTGATGATCTTTAATAAGACTCCTACCGAATATTTGCTATTATGTTGTAAGTTTTCAGCAGATTCTTGAAATTTCTTTGACGAAAGTCGATATGAATTTTATCCTCTGTTTGCTAAAACAAAATTATCATGCATATTTTTCAATACAGGCTTAATATATTACATAAACTTTCATATGATAACCTCAATTGCAAGTTAGATATTTCAGTAAGCAGAGTTTCGACTTACATTAAATCTCTATATGTGTGGTATGGCATCGATCCTAACAATCGGATCAAGTTCTTTTTTGAACAATCGGATCAAGTTCATATCCTCAATATATGGTGAATATCCTTCAGCGTCGGAAAGATATCCTATGATATTCTTATAACTCTTAATATAGTTCATAAGAATGTAAATATGCATGCATCATCTCCTAATCTTGGTAAGGTTTTGTTTTTAATTTATGAAGGTCTTGTTGTAAAAACGATAGAGTTAACTAGAACAATGATCAATGTCAGTTTAGTTAGGTCTCGCTGCTATATATGTTATTCATTGAATTTAGATAAGAGAAAATGTATATGTATTGGTAACATGTCAATTGATAATACCCGAGTAGCATGTCCCTCATTAGTAATTAATCATGCAACTAAATATATCATGTACAATGCAAACGTGCTCAAAATGTTACTATTAACTTAATAACTTTAAGTTCGCATTGATTTTTAACTATCAAAATCTGCAAAGAAAACAAAAATATTTGTAAAAGGATATGGGCAAAAAACTAGAAAATAGTAACGACTTATAAACATAAAACCCAAAGAAGAATAAACACTGGACCAACTATCCCATTTGAGAACACGATGATTTGATATATCCACCACATGAAATGCCAAAGAGAAGAATAACATTATGGGTCCTAATTGGTCGATAAAACATAGACAGCATTAATATTAGGTGGAAAATATAACTATATAAATCACAATATACAGGTTTTGATAGTTTTTGTGTAAATATATATATTTGTCAAATTAAATTTGTAATTTCATTACGTTCAATATACGTATCCCACCTCTATTGCAGATGAATTCGAATCTTAAGTCTGTAGTTTTTTCCATCCATAGTTTCACTAGATTACCACCATGAGTGATAATAGTATTTATGTAAAGGATTTATGGAACACAGATTAGTGATTATCGATCATAAATTATTTGTTTCCAGCATTTCTAGTGGCTAATTTCTGCTGTTATCAGATCGTCAATCAAGCCATAAATAACGCAAGAACACTTCAATAAATCTGTGATTAACACTCATATACCAGCCATTATTTTTATTAAATCTTATAAACAACAGGAGACTAATAAAACCTACAACTCATAAAGGGAAAAACACGACTGTTTTTTTTGGTCAACTAAATAAAAATGTTAAAGTTGTTGATTTGTTTAATTAAAACACAATTGAATATTCCCAATACCAATCTAAATAAATTAAACTTCAAACAGAGGCTTACCACAAATAAATTCCAGCTTACGTCATCTATCTACTTTAAGGAAGAGAGAGTGTGTCTAGGGAGAAGAACCAACTGTCTGTGACTGTAGAGAGAGATAGAATCAAAGTATTCAAAAATTACAGGCCTTCCAGAATCAGCATTCAGCAACTTGTTTGTCACACTTGTCACCCCAAAAAGAGAGAAAAAATTAAATTTAAAAAATTGAGTCCTATTTAAACATTATTGCTTACAGAAAAATCTGTAAATTCACTGAACCTTCCTCTCTTACCTGTTTCTTCTCTGATTCCACAGTCTAATCCCAAAATTATATATATTATTTTTCTTTATTGCTAATTTGCTACTTGTGTTCTTCATTTTATATCTTTTAACCAGTTTTTCATATCAAACCAAACCCAACCACACCCACTTTCTTTTCCTCTTATGTACTTTCACTACAAAGAAAGGTTCCTCTGAGCTACTCTAAGATTTACAAAGAAACGTTAAAACTTCATTTTCTTTCTTGCTGAAGGTGTTTAGCCAGTTCTGTCTGCATTGGCTAAAATCACCATTAGATCAGTTCTTCAACCAAGCTACATTGACAGAAGAAACAATCTTTTTAGATGATTCGTGAGATCTCCAGTCTACAAAACGGCACCGTAAACATTCAAGACCAGCCTTCGAACAACATCAAGAACAGAAGAATCATGGACGTGAGAAGAGATAACCGAAAAGACATGACCTTTCGCGGACCAACTCAAGCTCAGATGATGAGTAAGCAAGAGTATTTTCAGACATTGTCGTCTCAGAACAGTCCGAGGAGGCTAGTAACTACATCGAGTTACTTCAGTTTGGAGTCAGTGGTTGTCCTTGTAGGTCTCACAGCATCGCTCTTGTTCCTACCGTTGATTCTTCCACCGTTGCCTCCTCCTCCCTTCATGCTCCTTCTGATTCCTATTGGGATTATGGTTTTGCTTATGGTTCTTGCTTTAATGCCTCTTCTAATAATGCTAAACTAAACATGTAACAAGCACTTACATGTAACACGCTCAAAAAGTTTTGTTGTTTTGTCTTTTGTTATCATGACCAAAAGGTTTCAGGTTAAGAGATTTTGTAATACCTATTTCATTTGTTGAACTTGTTATCTCATGCAGTAGTACTTATATAATTTCATGATTATAATCTAATAATGGTCTCAAGATGGGGACTGAAGGATTTTTTTTTTTTTTGAAAGAATGTTAAATTTCAGTTTTTCTTTTTCAAAGATCATAGGAGACTAAAAGTCAGAGAGAGAAGCAAGACTGTTTATTTTTATTGTTGAAATTGTACTATAAAGTATCATCACCCATGGTTTATGCAAGATGACAAAGACAATCTCATGGTAAGTTGATTTGTACAAAACACCTTTGATCATCTCAAAACCTGGATCAAGTTCCAAAATTGTAGTGTGATCGTCTTTATCAGTTATTTTTTTTGCAACTAGACCCGAATAACTTGGATGCAGGATCCCATTGTGGCTCAGTGTGAAGAAGCTTTGACCCAAAAACATAGGTAGGTGATGCTCCAATACTGCTATGATCTTATGACCTTTGTATACTTACTCTGTGTCCACATGGAAGCCTCGAAGCAGCTTCACGGCTTCCATGAGCTGTCCCCTTAGTATCTGTGAGAGCAACCCTCCAGCTTTCAACACTCTCTGTACAGTGTATCCTTGGTTGAAAGCAGCCTCTGACAAATGATGGAGAAACGATTTCAGTTTGGGAGGTCTTCTGACTTTGAAATGGTAGCATAAATCTTGGGCCGAGCTAAGTAATTCAATCAAATGTTTAGAAAACCAAACTGGTAACATGTCAGGGAACTTAACGGTTCAAGAACTAACTATCAACACATTGCTGAGAAGAACATTATGTAAAAGCCTCAAACTTGGCAAACAGAGCAAACTAATCAAAGCCTAATCTCTGATACAAGGAAAAGAAAACTGAGATCCAACCAAAAATCTATTAAATGGGGAAGGATAAAAAGGAAGATTTGATCATTAGTTCATTCTCCTGATGAGCTCGTTGATGAAATTCTCCCTGTTTCCAGCATCACCACCTTCAACGTAGTGGTTCCTTCTTCTTAAGGCCACCGAGTGGTGCCTTCAACTGGAATGGCCAAAGGAAGTTGTTTGCCTCTTTGAAGTGAGGTCCAACTGTCATGATCTCGTGGATCAGATCCTCCACACATATGATCTCGTGCTTTCCTAGACCTTCAGCCACTATCGAGTTGTCTGTAAGTGCTATCCTCTGGTGGTTCAGCTTTCATAACCCCTCTTGTATATCAGCTCCTAACACTCTTCAAGTTTGGGTATCTGCACATGAGAGACATCATATACCATATTCTTGCGGTTACCCATAAAGACAGAGAGAGAGAGAGTGTGTGATGAGGTACCGTAAGTCACGTAAGGCTCAACACGACGCAACATGTTTATTGTTGCCTTGTTCACCTTAAGGAACACACCATTGAAGATCTAACACAAAATGAATACCACAAGTCAACATTCTACTCTTTTAAAAGATGTAAACAATCACTTGATGCCACTTTAACATAATGACAGATCATTCTTACTTGTCTCAAAACGCAGGAGCTTGGTTTTGATCAATGGCGTTGATACTGCAACAAACAAACAGAGCCATGTAAAGACACAACATCAAACTATCTAGCAAACGACTTCTGTAACACGCACACACACACACGCCAAAACATACCCACGGATACGAATGATAAAGAGAAGCTTTGCCTCTGGATCAACATAGAACCCTCCTTTCAGCTTAGCTCTCGCTTCAAACGGATCAATTCATTATCCTAAACAAAGAAACTATAATTAGACCAACCTTACAACACAACAGGAACAGAGTTTTATTAGTTAGTAGAGACGCAAAGTGTGTTTTTTTAACCTTCTCGGCGTATTCTTTGGCATACTGCTCAGCTCTCTTGAAGATAAGCTTGCGGGTCTCAACGCTCTTCTTCTTAGCAGCTTCGGCTTCTGGCCAATGCCCATTCCTCTTCCCTCTTGATCTTCTTTTAGCACAGACTCTGGAACCACCACCTTGGACTCAGCCATGTCTCCTACAATCAATTCCACAACAAACCAAAGCACAAGTAAGCTCGCCAATCAAAAAGTCACCACCTTTAAGCAATGCAGTGATCAGAGAGATGAAACTGAAACAGAGTTCTTAATCACGGAGAAACAGAGCAGTAACATGTATGAAATGACTAATACCGAAACGGTATGACACAAAGGGTGTGTCTTTAACGGAGATGCGAAGTTAGGTGTACGAGGAAGGTCAAAGAAGCTTACTGTGAGAAGAGGAAAGCTGATGGAGAGAGGGAGAGGTTGCGCGGCGCAGAAGGAAGAAGAAATGGGGTTTAGGTTTAATTCGAACCCTCTTTTTCGTTAACTGGGCCTGGCATTAGAGGCCTATTTATTTAATTACATTTGGGCTAGTGTGCTCTAGCCTGATCGATCAATAAAATGTTTACAATCTTTGAATTTCAGAGTCAGCTATCGTTATCATTCAAAACAATAAATTTAAATCATATAATATCCATAGACTTCCTTAGTTACGATTAACACATATGGGCCCTGTCTCGCAGATCCATAGATCATCCCATAAAACGAAATTGTTGTTCGCTTAGATTTAAAATTACAAATTATTTGAATGATTCATCAAGATGAATTTTAAAATTTTAGTCTAAATTAATTGAGATGAATTTAATTTGTGCATATGGATAGAGATGAACTTACCTAAATAACAAATAACTAATTTATTCTTTTATAATAAATATTAATATTCAATTTTAGACACATTTTCATTAAAACCACAAAATACATTTTTCCTCCAATGCCGCTAAAAGCATTTTCCTACCAAAACTTCAAAATGTATTTTTCTATCTTAACCTAAAACGTATTTTCCGCCAAAACGTAAAATGCATTTTTCTCAAAATGATAAAAAATATTTTTCGCCAAAACCAAGAAAAATATTTTTCTCTAAAACAAGAATAACGATTGCCATAACGGCATTACATTTTTCTCTAGAACTGCAAAATTATATTTCCCACCATAACTATAATTTAAAAATAATTATATTTTGATTAGTTAATAAAAGTTAATATAATAAAAAAGATACAATATGATAAAATAAAAATAATAGTTTTAAAATATTAAAATTCTAAAATATACATTAATTAAATATTTATAAATATAAATATAAATATAAATATAATATTTTAAAAATTAAAATATAGTATTATAAAACTAATTTTATGAATAAATATTAATATATCAAATATAATTATTAATAAAATTAAAAATAATGATATCTTTTAAAACTACGGATCCGAATCGGATATCCGGACCTAAAATTAAGATATCCAGTTTGGTTTTGCCGGATCCTTGATTTTACTATCGGATTCGGATCCGGATGCCGAATATCCTATTTCGAATGGATCTCAGATCGAATCCGGATTACGGATAATAAGTCCAGTGCCTAGTCTTCCTTTTGAAGTAAGAAATACAAAGTGTGAATGGTGACCACGGGAATGAAGAGAACACCGCATTACTTAACATTCCTTAAAAATTTACCATTCATGAGGAATAGATTTTTTCCATTCCTCATCATTCCTTTGGTTGTAGAGAATATAATAAACTGTTTTATATTTCCTAACTCTGCTCAAAAACAGGGATAATAATGCTCTTAATGAATATAAGAATATGTCCCTAATTTTCAATTAAAAGCAAGAGTCAACTCTTAAATATTTCGCTTAGAAACTCATCCCAAGAACCCCATTAAACATGTCCTAAGTAATAGTAAAACAAAAAACATTTTATCACAAATAGTAAAGACAAGATTAAAAAAATAAAAAACTAGATTGAAATTGGTGTTTTCATTAAGCTTTACACTGTATTGTCTTCTTGTGAGGAATATATATTGTGAAATAAATATGGTTATATTTTTTGATAAAAATATAAGGTTAAATTAAGAAATCCAGGAAATTTGGGGTATCCGATCCGATTCGATTCACGGATCTATGGATTTAGTATTCGATCCGATTCGGCTTCCTGATATCCATCTAATTATCATATTATCCGGATATTCGATTCAGATTTAGATTCAGAAAAATAATTAATAAAATAAAAAATAATGATATCTTTTAAAACTACGGATCGAATCCGGATTCGGATCGGATGCCCGATATCCTATTTCGAGAATGGATCTCGAGATCGAATCCGGATATCCGACCTAAAATTAAGATATCCGTTTGGTTTTGACGGATCCTTGATTTTACTATCCGGATTCGATCCGGATGCCCCAGATATCCTATTTCGAATGGATCTCAGATCGAATCCGGATATCCGACCTAAAATTAAGATATCCAGTTTCGGTTTGACGGATCCTTGATTTTACTATCCGATTCGATCCGATGCCCCGATATCCTATTTCGAATGGATCTCGATCGAATCCGGATATCCGACCTAAAATTAAGATATCCAGTTTCGGTTTGACGGATCCTTGATTTTACTATCCGATTCGATCCGGATTGGCTTCCTGATATCCATCTAATTATCATATTATCCATGGATATTGATTGATTTAGATTGTAAAAATAATTAATAAAATAAAAAATAATGATATCTTTTAAAACTACGGATCGAATCGGATTACGGATCTATGGATTTAGTATTCGATCCGATTCTGGCTTCCTGATATCCATCTAATTATCATATTATCCATGGATATTCTGATTCAGATTTAGATTCGTAAAAATAATTAATAAAATAAAAAATAATGATATCTTTTAAAACTACGGATCGAATCCGATTACGGATAATAAGTCGTGCCTAGTCTTCCTTTTGAAGTAAGAAATACAAAGTGTGAATGGTGACCACGAATGAAGAGGAACACCATTACTTAACATTCTTAAAAATTTACATTCATGAGGAATAGATTTTTTCCATTCCTCATCATTCCTTTGGTTGTAGAAATTATAAAACAAATTCATTCCTTATTGATTTTGATAAGGAATCATTATTCCTCTTCATTCCTAAAATTTTATTCCTATTCATTCCTTTCCCCGCTCATTCCTCGTTGCTCCTATTATTGCTACTACCACACCCAAAGTTCAAAACTATATCCCTTCCTCCGTGGGAAGGAATAATGTAAAAGCACTCTCTCCGTCCTCTATCTTTCTTTTGGAACATTCAACAACTCCAAATCACCTCATTACAGAACAGCAGAACATTACTAGATCAGTCTGCCTGAACCATGACCGGCTTTCCCTTCCCATCGAGAATCCTCTGGTCCCATCAGGCACCCGTGGTCCTAAACCCCTAGTCCTGGTGGTTGCTGCTTCCCCGTGCCTGCTTGCTCCATGCTGTTCATTGGATTGTTTGAAGGTGGTGCTCCCTTGATAATGTTGATGGTGGTGATTGTGATGATACCCACGTCCCATGTGGCTCTGGCGTGGTTGACCTCCATTGTGGTTGTGGTTCTGCCCATTCTACCTCGGCTACGCCGTTTCTCTGCCCCCAAACCGCTTTCTCATTCCCTTGCTCATCTCCCTGTTCCCTGTTATGTTGTAAATGTTAAGAATCATCCATGCAGAGACCTAAAGACGTATTTGGTGTTACTGTACTTGCCTGCTTTTGCGCATGCAGAGACCTAGATTCTTAGTTCTTGAGTGTGTAATCGGAGTGTTGTTGATCAATATATTGACAAGTTCTTATCACCTTGTTAGTGAAAGGCGTACCATCGTTTTTGGCTGACCTTGCTGCTGCTGGGACACCATTCATGTTTTGTGGCTGGCATGTACAAACGTTCATAACACTAAAAATAATTTAGTACTGTGAGAAAACTGAGAGTGGTGGTTGATCTAGAATATATATTTTTCAGTGATTTTGTAAGATTAAGAAAACAGTAGTACCTGCTATTGGTTGAGAAAATCTTCATCAGATTTTGGTAGCAATGGTCCTCAGGTAGATCCTCAGCAATAACTATACGAGACTGCATATGATAAGCTTATTAGAAACTCAACACAGTCCTTTTTCATAAGATAATCAGTATACAGAAATATCTAAATGGTACGAGAACCACATTTGCAACTATAGAAGGAATGACTTAAACTGTAACTCAAAAAGGAGGCACCACGAGTTCTTCTATAGCAGCCTCAGTGATTGGATGTATGCGTCTCAATCTTTTCCATCTTCACTAACAGCCTGTTCCACGACTAAAACTTTAGAAAGCATCTGAAGGATGGGGAGTCACATCCCAGCCGCATAAATAGGAGAAATATGCAACAAAAACAAGACAAATAACTCACAAGCTTTGCTGAGTTCTGTAGAACTGTGGCAAGCTGAGAATTACCACTAACGACAGCTTTAACTTTCTTGAAAGATGCAACAACATGTATTGGCACTGTAAACACATTGTGGATTGGAACAGAAATACTACACTTAGAAGCAACGATCTTCAATTCTTATGCAAAACGAGGGAAACACAGAGAGAACAAAAGTTTCCAGAAGGTAACTAACACTTTTAAACGCATCTGAAAGGAGATAAACATCTCCCTTGTCTGTTGATACGCTGGGAAGCGATAATGTAATTCAAACACCAGGATCCAGCTCAAGCTTTGACAGTTACTTAAAACTCTCGTGTTCCCTAGCTGAAACCCAAAAGAAACATGTGGTTGGTTCAGATTTGGAATCACTGACAACGAATCTTCAGTCAGCCAGATTGTCGCCAAGGAGCCACGCCTCACCACAGGAACTGAGCTGTTCAAGTTTTAAATTTGATTCTTTGGCCACCTCTTCTGATTCCATTGATCTTTCAAAGTTTCAGAGAGGTTTGGTTGCCAGGAGTTCTTGTCATTCTCATCTTACACGGGACAGAGTGTCGAGGAAACATGTGAGAGTAACACAGAGTGAAGAAAGAAATAGCCACTTGTTTGTGCTGAAACCACAACAGATTACAGATACTGAATTTGGTATCCCAGATAACAAAGATGCTGCTCCTGCAGGAAAAGGAAAAGAACTGCTTTGTTCTGAGGATTCAAATTGATGGCATGTTACAAGAGTTAACCTCCTATACGAATAGTTATTACCATCTGTTTCTTTTGTAAGTATGTCCACGTTATAGTTAGTAACCGAAGGAAACTTCCTTCTGTTTGTTGTGTTTCTTTGTTTCTTCACATTTCTATAACACAGGAGACGGATTCACACTCTTACATTCTTCTTTTTGTTCTTCTATAAAACTATTTTTGTAAGATTTCTATATATAATATGACCAATTAGTGCATTTGTTAAGTTTCTTTTCTAATATTTTTGTTATCTAAATCTATTTTTGCCAAAAACTTATTTTAAAAATTAAAATATAGTATTATAAAACTAATTTTATGAATAAATATTAATATATCAAATATAATTATTAATAAAATTAAAAATAATGATCTTTTAAAACTACGGATCGAATCGGATTACGGATCTATGGATTTAGTATTCGATCCGATTCGGCTTCCTGATATCCATCTAATTATCATATTATCATGGATATTGATTGATTTAGATTGTAAAAATAATTAATAAAATAAAAATAATAGTTTTAAAATATTAAAATTCTAAAATATACATTAATTAAATATTTATAAATATAAATATAAATATAAATATAAATATAATATTTTAAAAATTAAAATATAGTATTATAAAACTAATTTTATGAATAAATATTAATATATCAAATATAATTATTAATAAAATTAAAAATAATGATATCTTTTAAAACTACGGATCGAATCCGATTACGGATAATAAGTCCTGTGCCTAGTCTTCCTTTTGAAGTAAGAAATACAAAGTGTGAATGGTGACCACTGGAATGAAGAGGAACACCATTACTTAACATTCCTTAAAAATTTACCATTCATGAGGAATAGATTTTTTTCCATTCCTCATCATTCCTTTGGTTGTAGAGAATATAATAAACCTGCTTTTATATTTCCTAAGAACTCGTTCAAAACTGGGATAATAATGCTCTTAATGAATATAAGAATATGTCCTTAATTTTCAATTAAAAAGCTAAGAGTCAATTCTTAAATATTTCGTTTAAACTCATCCTAAGAACCCCATTAAACATGTCCTAAGTAATAGTAAAACGAAAAACATTTTATCACAAATAGTAAAGACAAGATTAAAAAAAATAAAAATAATAGTTTTAAAATATTAAAATTCTAAAATATACATTAATTAAATATTTATAAATATAAATATAATATTTTAAAAATTAAAATATAGTATTATAAAACTAATTTTATGAATAAATATTAATATATCAAATATAATTATTAATAAAATTAAAAATAATGATCTTTTAAAACTACGGATCGAATCGGATTACGGATCTATGGATTTAGTATTCGATCCGATTCTGGCTTCCTGATATCCATCTAATTATCATATTATCCGGATATTGATTGATTTAGATTGTAAAAATAATTAATAAAATAAAAATAATAGTTTTAAAATATTAAAATTCTAAAATATACATTAATTAAATATTTATAAATATAAATATAATATTTTAAAAATTAAAATATAGTATTATAAAACTAATTTTATGAATAAATATTAATATATCAAATATAATTATTAATAAAATTAAAAATAATGATATCTTTTAAAACTACGGATCCGATCCGATTCGGCTTCCTGATATCCATCTAATTATCATATTATCCGGATATTGATTCGATTTAGATTCGTAAAAATAATTAATAAAATAAAAATAATAGTTTTAAAATATTAAAATTCTAAAATATACATTAATTAAATATTTATAAATATAAATATAATATTTTAAAAATTAAAATATAGTATTATAAAACTAATTTTATGAATAAATATTAATATATCAAATATAATTATTAATAAAATTAAAAATAATGATATCTTTTAAAACTACGGATCGAATCGGATTACGGATCTATGGATTTAGTATTCGATCCGGTTCGGGCTTCAGGATATCCATCTAATTATCATATTATCCATGGATATTCGATTGATTTAGATTCGTAAAAATAATTAATAAAATAAAAAATAATGATATCTTTTAAAACTACGGATCCGAATCCGATATCCGACCTAAAATTAAGATATCCGTTTGGTTTTGACGGATCCTTGATTTTACTATCCGATTCGATCCGGATTGGCTTCCTGATATCCATCTAATTATCATATTATCCGGATATTCAGATTCAGATTTAGATTCGTAAAAATAATTAATAAAATAAAAAATAATGATATCTTTTAAAACTACGGATCGAATCGGATTACGGATCTATGGATTTAGTATTCGATCCGATTCGGATTACGGATCTATGGATTTAGTATTCGATCCGATTCTGGCTTCCTGATATCCATCTAATTATCATATTATCATGGATATTGATTGATTTAGATTCAGAAAAATAATTAATAAAATAAAAATAATAGTTTTAAAATATTAAAATTCTAAAATATACATTAATTAAATATTTATAAATATAAATATAAATATAAATATAAATATAAATATAATATTTTAAAAATTAAAATATAGTATTATAAAACTAATTTTATGAATAAATATTAATATATCAAATATAATTATTAATAAAATTAAAAATAATGATCTTTTAAAACTACGGATCGAATCGGATTACGGATCTATGGATTTAGTATTCGATCCGATTCGGCTTCCTGATATCCATCTAATTATCATATTATCATGGATATTGATTGAATTTAGATAAGAGAAAATGTATATGTATTGGTAACATGTCAATTGATAATACCCGAGTAGCATGTCCCTCATTAGTAATTAATCATGCAACTAAATATATCATGTACAATGCAAACGTGCTCAAAATGTTACTATTAACTTAATAACTTTAAGTTCGCATTGATTTTTAACTATCAAAATCTGCAAAGAAAACAAAAATATTTGTAAAAGGATATGGGCAAAAAACTAGAAAATAGTAACGACTTATAAACATAAAACCCAAAGAAGAATAAACACTGGACCAACTATCCCATTTGAGAACACGATGATTTGATATATCCACCACATGAAATGCCAAAGAGAAGAATAACATTATGGGTCCTAATTGGTCGATAAAACATAGACAGCATTAATATTAGGTGGAAAATATAACTATATAAATCACAATATACAGGTTTTGATAGTTTTTGTGTAAATATATATATTTGTCAAATTAAATTTGTAATTTCATTACGTTCAATATACGTATCCCACCTCTATTGCAGATGAATTCGAATCTTAAGTCTGTAGTTTTTTCCATCCATAGTTTCACTAGATTACCACCATGAGTGATAATAGTATTTATGTAAAGGATTTATGGAACACAGATTAGTGATTATCGATCATAAATTATTTGTTTCCAGCATTTCTAGTGGCTAATTTCTGCTGTTATCAGATCGTCAATCAAGCCATAAATAACGCAAGAACACTTCAATAAATCTGTGATTAACACTCATATACCAGCCATTATTTTTATTAAATCTTATAAACAACAGGAGACTAATAAAACCTACAACTCATAAAGGAAAAACACGACTGTTTTTTGGTCAACTAAATAAAAATGTTAAAGTTGTTGATTTGTTTAATTAAAACACAATTGAATATTCCCAATACCAATCTAAATAAATTAAACTTCAAACAGAGGCTTACCACAAATAAATTCCAGCTTACGTCATCTATCTACTTTAAGGAAGAGAGAGTGTGTCTAGGGAGAAGAACCAACTGTCTGTGACTGTAGAGAGAGATAGAATCAAAGTATTCAAAAATTACAGGCCTTCCAGAATCAGCATTCAGCAACTTGTTTGTCACACTTGTCACCCCAAAAAGAGAGAAAAAATTAAATTTAAAAAATTGAGTCCTATTTAAACATTATTGCTTACAGAAAAATCTGTAAATTCACTGAACCTTCCTCTCTTACCTGTTTCTTCTCTGATTCCACAGTCTAATCCCAAAATTATATATATTATTTTTCTTTATTGCTAATTTGCTACTTGTGTTCTTCATTTTATATCTTTTAACCAGTTTTTCATATCAAACCAAACCCAACCACACCCACTTTCTTTTCCTCTTATGTACTTTCACTACAAAGAAAGGTTCCTCTGAGCTACTCTAAGATTTACAAAGAAACGTTAAAACTTCATTTTCTTTCTTGCTGAAGGTGTTTAGCCAGTTCTGTCTGCATTGGCTAAAATCACCATTAGATCAGTTCTTCAACCAAGCTACATTGACAGAAGAAACAATCTTTTTAGATGATTCGTGAGATCTCCAGTCTACAAAACGGCACCGTAAACATTCAAGACCAGCCTTCGAACAACATCAAGAACAGAAGAATCATGGACGTGAGAAGAGATAACCGAAAAGACATGACCTTTCGCGGACCAACTCAAGCTCAGATGATGAGTAAGCAAGAGTATTTTCAGACATTGTCGTCTCAGAACAGTCCGAGGAGGCTAGTAACTACATCGAGTTACTTCAGTTTGGAGTCAGTGGTTGTCCTTGTAGGTCTCACAGCATCGCTCTTGTTCCTACCGTTGATTCTTCCACCGTTGCCTCCTCCTCCCTTCATGCTCCTTCTGATTCCTATTGGGATTATGGTTTTGCTTATGGTTCTTGCTTTAATGCCTCTTCTAATAATGCTAAACTAAACATGTAACAAGCACTTACATGTAACACGCTCAAAAAGTTTTGTTGTTTTGTCTTTTGTTATCATGACCAAAAGGTTTCAGGTTAAGAGATTTTGTAATACCTATTTCATTTGTTGAACTTGTTATCTCATGCAGTAGTACTTATATAATTTCATGATTATAATCTAATAATGGTCTCAAGATGGGGACTGAAGGATTTTTTTTTTTTTTGAAAGAATGTTAAATTTCAGTTTTTCTTTTTCAAAGATCATAGGAGACTAAAAGTCAGAGAGAGAAGCAAGACTGTTTATTTTTATTGTTGAAATTGTACTATAAAGTATCATCACCCATGGTTTATGCAAGATGACAAAGACAATCTCATGGTAAGTTGATTTGTACAAAACACCTTTGATCATCTCAAAACCTGGATCAAGTTCCAAAATTGTAGTGTGATCGTCTTTATCAGTTATTTTTTTTGCAACTAGACCCGAATAACTTGGATGCAGGATCCCATTGTGGCTCAGTGTGAAGAAGCTTTGACCCAAAAACATAGGTAGGTGATGCTCCAATACTGCTATGATCTTATGACCTTTGTATACTTACTCTGTGTCCACATGGAAGCCTCGAAGCAGCTTCACGGCTTCCATGAGCTGTCCCCTTAGTATCTGTGAGAGCAACCCTCCAGCTTTCAACACTCTCTGTACAGTGTATCCTTGGTTGAAAGCAGCCTCTGACAAATGATGGAGAAACGATTTCAGTTTGGGAGGTCTTCTGACTTTGAAATGGTAGCATAAATCTTGGGCCGAGCTAAGTAATTCAATCAAATGTTTAGAAAACCAAACTGGTAACATGTCAGGGAACTTAACGGTTCAAGAACTAACTATCAACACATTGCTGAGAAGAACATTATGTAAAAGCCTCAAACTTGGCAAACAGAGCAAACTAATCAAAGCCTAATCTCTGATACAAGGAAAAGAAAACTGAGATCCAACCAAAAATCTATTAAATGGGGAAGGATAAAAAGGAAGATTTGATCATTAGTTCATTCTCCTGATGAGCTCGTTGATGAAATTCTCCCTGTTTCCAGCATCACCACCTTCAACGTAGTGGTTCCTTCTTCTTAAGGCCACCGAGTGGTGCCTTCAACTGGAATGGCCAAAGGAAGTTGTTTGCCTCTTTGAAGTGAGGTCCAACTGTCATGATCTCGTGGATCAGATCCTCCACACATATGATCTCGTGCTTTCCTAGACCTTCAGCCACTATCGAGTTGTCTGTAAGTGCTATCCTCTGGTGGTTCAGCTTTCATAACCCCTCTTGTATATCAGCTCCTAACACTCTTCAAGTTTGGGTATCTGCACATGAGAGACATCATATACCATATTCTTGCGGTTACCCATAAAGACAGAGAGAGAGAGAGTGTGTGATGAGGTACCGTAAGTCACGTAAGGCTCAACACGACGCAACATGTTTATTGTTGCCTTGTTCACCTTAAGGAACACACCATTGAAGATCTAACACAAAATGAATACCACAAGTCAACATTCTACTCTTTTAAAAGATGTAAACAATCACTTGATGCCACTTTAACATAATGACAGATCATTCTTACTTGTCTCAAAACGCAGGAGCTTGGTTTTGATCAATGGCGTTGATACTGCAACAAACAAACAGAGCCATGTAAAGACACAACATCAAACTATCTAGCAAACGACTTCTGTAACACGCACACACACACACGCCAAAACATACCCACGGATACGAATGATAAAGAGAAGCTTTGCCTCTGGATCAACATAGAACCCTCCTTTCAGCTTAGCTCTCGCTTCAAACGGATCAATTCATTATCCTAAACAAAGAAACTATAATTAGACCAACCTTACAACACAACAGGAACAGAGTTTTATTAGTTAGTAGAGACGCAAAGTGTGTTTTTTTAACCTTCTCGGCGTATTCTTTGGCATACTGCTCAGCTCTCTTGAAGATAAGCTTGCGGGTCTCAACGCTCTTCTTCTTAGCAGCTTCGGCTTCTGGCCAATGCCCATTCCTCTTCCCTCTTGATCTTCTTTTAGCACAGACTCTGGAACCACCACCTTGGACTCAGCCATGTCTCCTACAATCAATTCCACAACAAACCAAAGCACAAGTAAGCTCGCCAATCAAAAAGTCACCACCTTTAAGCAATGCAGTGATCAGAGAGATGAAACTGAAACAGAGTTCTTAATCACGGAGAAACAGAGCAGTAACATGTATGAAATGACTAATACCGAAACGGTATGACACAAAGGGTGTGTCTTTAACGGAGATGCGAAGTTAGGTGTACGAGGAAGGTCAAAGAAGCTTACTGTGAGAAGAGGAAAGCTGATGGAGAGAGGGAGAGGTTGCGCGGCGCAGAAGGAAGAAGAAATGGGGTTTAGGTTTAATTCGAACCCTCTTTTTCGTTAACTGGGCCTGGCATTAGAGGCCTATTTATTTAATTACATTTGGGCTAGTGTGCTCTAGCCTGATCGATCAATAAAATGTTTACAATCTTTGAATTTCAGAGTCAGCTATCGTTATCATTCAAAACAATAAATTTAAATCATATAATATCCATAGACTTCCTTAGTTACGATTAACACATATGGGCCCTGTCTCGCAGATCCATAGATCATCCCATAAAACGAAATTGTTGTTCGCTTAGATTTAAAATTACAAATTATTTGAATGATTCATCAAGATGAATTTTAAAATTTTAGTCTAAATTAATTGAGATGAATTTAATTTGTGCATATGGATAGAGATGAACTTACCTAAATAACAAATAACTAATTTATTCTTTTATAATAAATATTAATATTCAATTTTAGACACATTTTCATTAAAACCACAAAATACATTTTTCCTCCAATGCCGCTAAAAGCATTTTCCTACCAAAACTTCAAAATGTATTTTTCTATCTTAACCTAAAACGTATTTTCCGCCAAAACGTAAAATGCATTTTTCTCAAAATGATAAAAAATATTTTTCGCCAAAACCAAGAAAAATATTTTTCTCTAAAACAAGAATAACGATTGCCATAACGGCATTACATTTTTCTCTAGAACTGCAAAATTATATTTCCCACCATAACTATAATTTAAAAATAATTATATTTTGATTAGTTAATAAAAGTTAATATAATAAAAAAGATACAATATGATAAAATAAAAATAAAGGTATATAAGTCTTTTGCTTGTTAAACTAAGCTAAATGAAAATAGAGATGAATACTCAATATAAATTCATTTAGATGATCTATCTAAATGATCTATTTTGACGAAGAAACAAAATGGACGATGATAGATGGACTAACGAACAATGCCATACTCATTTTCTAGAAGAAAAGAGAGGAGAAACTTTAGTAACCGTAAAGCAAGAGAGACGTTTAGAAGATAAGTGCTTGCCAGTTTCGACCACTGTTTTTCTTCCCCATAATGAACGACAACTCCACCCTAAAGGAAAATTAAATATCAATGCTCTTCTAGAACCACCATTTGGTCCATGCACCAACGAAACCTAGAAGCGCTCAAAGCATGTTGTAGATTTCTTGGCGAAACTTAACTTCAAAAGAATTTATATTTTATATTATGGTCCTTATATTTATGATACTTCATAAAACTTTATAAATAAGTAGCACTACACTAAAATTATTATAGAAACATTAATTAACAAATGATACAGTAAAATATAAAATTTTACATAGAAATACATGATTAAATATTAAATTAGAAGTAAAATACTATATTATTCTATAAAACTATTTTTGTAAGATTTCTATATATAATATGACCAATTAGTGCATTTGTTAAGTTTCTTTTCTAATATTTTTGTTATCTAAATCTATTTTTGCCAAAAACTTATTTTAAAATTAAAATATAGTATTATAAAACTAATTTTATGAATAAATATTAATATATCAAATATAATTATTAATAAAAATAATAGTTTTAAAATATTAAAATTCTAAAATATACATTAATTAAATATTTATAAATATAAATATAATATTTTAAAATTAAAATATAGTATTATAAAACTAATTTTATGAATAAATATTAATATATCAAATATAATTATTAATAAAATTAAAAATAATGATATCTTTTAAAACTACGGATCGAATCGGATTACGGATCTATGGATTTAGTATTCGATCCGATTCGGATTACGGATCTATGGATTTAGTATTCGATCCGATTCGGATTACGGATAATAAGTCCTGTGCCTAGTCTTCCTTTTGAAGTAAGAAATACAAAGTGTGAATGGTGACCACGGAATGAAGAGGAACACTGCATTACTTAACATTCCTAAAAATTTACCATTCATGAGGAATAGATTTTTTTCCATTCCTCATCATTCCTTTGGTTGTAGAGAATATAATAAACTGTTTCTTATATTTCCTAACTCTGCTCAAAAACAGGGATAATAATGCTCTTAATGAATATAAGAATATGTCCCTTAATTTTCAATTAAAAAGCTAAGAGTCAATCTTAAATATTTCGTTTAGAAACTCATCCTAAGAACCCCATTAAACATGTCCTAAGTAATAGTAAAACAAAAAACATTTTATCACAAATAGTAAAGACAAGATTAAAAAAAAAAAAAAAAAAAAAACTAGATTGAAATTGGTGTTTTCATTAAGCTTTACACTGTATTGTCTTCTTGTGAGGAATATATATTGTGAAATAAATATATGGTTATATTTTTTGATAAAAATATAAGGTTAAATTAAGAAATCCAGAAATTTGGGGTATCCGGATCCGATTCGATTCGGATCTATGGATTTAGTATTCGATCCGGATGCCCAGATATCCTATTTCGAATGGATCTCGATCGAATCGGATTACGGATCTATGGATTTAGTATTCGATCCGATTCGGATTACGGATAATAAGTCCCGTGCCTAGTCTTCCTTTTGAAGTAAGAAATACAAGGGTGTGAATGGTGACCACGGAATGAAGAGGAACACCGCATTACTTAACATTCCTTAAAATTTACCATTCATGAGGAATAGATTTTTTTTTCCATTCCTCATCATTCCTTTGGTTGTAGAGAATTATAAAACAAATTCATTCCTTATTGATTTTGATAAGGAATCATTATTCCTCTTCATTCCTAAAATTTTATTCCTATTCATTCCTTTCCTGTTCATTCCTGTTGTTCCTATTATGGTTACCAGTCACACCCAAAGTCTGCAAAACTATATCCCTTCCTCCGTGGGGAAGGAATAATGTAAAAAGCACTCTCTCCGTCCTCTATCTTTCTCTTTCTTTTTGGAACATTCAACAACTCCAAATCACCTCATTACAGAACAGCAGAACATTACTAGATCAGTCTGCCTGAACCATGACCGGCTTTCCCCTTCCCATCGAGAATCCTCTGGTCCCATCAGGCACCCGTGGTCCTAAACCCCTAGTCCTGGTGGTTGCTGCTTCCCCGTGCCTGCTTGCTCCATGCTGTTCATTGGATTGTTTGAAGGTGGTGCTCCCACTTGATAATGTTGATGGTGGTGATTGTGATGATACCCACGTCCCATGTGGCTCTGGCGTGGTTGACCTCCATTGTGGTTGTGGTTCTGCCCATTCCCCTACCTCGGCTACGCCGTTTTCTCTGCCCCCAAACCGCTTTCTCATTCCCTTGCTCATCTCCCTGTTCCCTGTTATGTTGTAAATGTTAAGAATCATCCATGCAGAGACCTAAAGACGTATTTGGTGTTACTGTACTTGCCTGCTTTTGCGCATGCAGAGACCTAGATTCTTAGTTCTTGAGTGTGTAATCGGAGTGTTGTTGATCAATATATTGACAAGTTCTTATCACCTTGTTAGTGAAAGGCGTACCATCGTTTTTGGCTGACCTTGCTGCTGCTGGGACACCATTCATGTTTTGTGGCTGGCATGTACAAACGTTCATAACACTAAAAAATAATTTAGTACTGTGAGAAAACTGAGAGTGGTGGTTGATCTAGAATATATATTTTTCAGTGATTTTGTAAGATTAAGAAAACAGTAGTACCTGCCATTGGTTGAGAAAATCTTCATCAGATTTTGGTAGCAATGGTCCTCAGGTAGATCCTCAGCAATAACTATACGAGACTGCATATGATAAGCTTATTAGAAACTCAACACAGTCCTTTTTTCATAAGATAATCAGTATACAGAAATATCTAAATGGTACGAGAACCACATTTGCAACTATAGAAGGAATGACTTAAACTGTAACTCAAAAAGGAGGCACCACGAGTTCTTCTATAGCAGCCTCAGTGATTGGATGTATGCGTCTCACTTTCTTTCCATCTTCACTAACAGCCTGTTCCACGACTAAAACTTTAGAAAGCATCTGAAGGATGGGGAGTCACATCCCAGCCGCATAAATAGGAGAAATATGCAACAAAAAAAACAAGACAAATAACTCACAAGCTTTGCTGAGTTCTGTAGAACTGTGGCAAGCTGAGAATTACCACTAACGACAGCTTTAACTTTCTTGAAAGATGCAACAACATGTATTGGCACTGTAAACACATTGTGGATTGGAACAGAAATACTACACTTAGAAGCAACGATCTTCAATTCTTATGCAAAACGAGGGAAACACAGAGAGAGAACAAAAGTTTCCAGAAGGTAACTAACACTTTTAAAACGCATCTGAAAGGAGATAAACATCTCCCTTGTCTGTTGATACGCTGGGAAGCGATAATGTAATTCAAACACCAGGATCCAGCTCAAGCTTTGACAGTTACTTAAAACTCTCGTGTTCCCTAGCTGAAACCCAAAAGAAACATGTGGTTGGTTCAGATTTGGAATCACTGACAACGAATCTTCAGTCAGCCAGATTGTCGCCAAGGAGCCACGCCTCACCACAGGAACTGAGCTGTTCAAGTTTTAAATTTGATTCTTTGGCCACCTCTTCTGATTCCATTGATCTTTCAAAGTTTCAGAGAGGTTTGGTTGCCAGGAGTTCTTGTCATTCTCATCTTACACGGGACAGAGTGTCGAGGAAACATGTGAGAGTAACACAGAGTGAAGAAAGAAATAGCCACTTGTTTGTGCTGAAACCACAACAGATTACAGATACTGAATTTGGTATCCCAGATAACAAAGATGCTGCTCCTGCAGGAAAAGGAAAAGAACTGCTTTGTTCTGAGGATTCAAATTGGATGGCATGTTACAAGAGTTAACCTCCTATACGAATAGTTATTACCATCTGTTTCTTTTGTAAGTATGTCCACGTTATAGTTAGTAACCGAAGGAAACTTCCTTCTGTTTGTTGTGTTTCTCTTGTTTTCTTCACATTTCTATAACACAGGAGACGGATTCACACTCTTACATTCTTCTTTTTTGGGTTCTTCTATAAAACTATGTTGTTGTTTCAGCATCTTTCAGTCGAAAGTTAAGTACCTATGTTACCTGATACCTTCCCTTTGCTCCACGTTTTGAAGAAGGCCAAGCTTTTGAGGAATGCTTAGAGTTCGATAAATCACTGAATGTTCCATTTCTCAATTCTCAGAATACATGAGAAGGATTGAGGGTTCACACGTTTATCTGGATTGCTATAGTCTTGTCTTTAAGTTTCTTCAAGAAGAGAGGAACATTTTTGTTTCAGTGTCTTTCAATAAAAGTTTTGATACTTAAAAACTTTTCCTGATACCTTACCTTTGCATCAGGTAGTAGAAATAAAAAGAAGCTAAGTCTTTAAGGTGAAACAAAGCTCAAAAGGTTCTTTTAAGCATCTCTAACTTATTTGGAAACCACACATCATCTTTCACTGTCATGATGATCAAGAACCTATTAATTCTTTACAGTTTCAACATATTAAAACATTTATTTTTGGAATTGGTTTTGTTAATTGATGCTTGATAGTAGTGTATATATATACACTTCTCATTCTTGTTATCATCTAGTTTACCTCTCAAGAATACTAGAGCTTTATCAGTTATAATGTCAGGCTATGCCAAGACAACATATGGAGGAAAGAGCAAAGATGTTGATGAAGCTAACGCAGTTCACCAACCGGAACAGAGAGATATCACCGGTAAAGTCATCATCTTAACCCTTATAGGGTTTTGCATTCTGCTCTGTCTCTTCATAAGCATCGGTTTCTACTTCCTAGCCAAGCCACTTAAAGCAAGCCTGACGTCCGTGGCTTTAAGAAACCTCAGGTACAACGATACATCAGCATCATCATCCCCATATTTCAACGCGACACTAGCTATGAAGATCAGAATTGAGAATCCGAATTTCGGCTTCTTTGAGTTTCCAACTAGTAAAGGAGATATCATGTACAATGGTCGTCTTGTTGGGGAAATGAAGATTAATGGACAACGAGTGGGTTCATACAGTGCCATGAAAACAGAGGTTGGGACAAAAGTGAGTTACAGAGAGAATCAGGCTACATCATCTGTTTGGTTGAAAAATGATATAAAGAGAGGGTTAATTATCCTCAAGATCGAAGCTAAACTGAGAGGCGAAGTACACTTGGTGGCTTTGAACAAGAGAACTGTGAATTTGAAGTGTTTGATGTATCTTAATCTGAAAGATGAAGTGATTCAACGTTTGTGGTGTAAATGAAATCTCTGTTAATTTAGGTTTAGGGTTTATGATTCTAAGTTGATATTGAAATACTTTGGTTGTATTCAAATACATCAATAGATTGATTTACAATTACTATTTACATTTTGTCACGTTTTTTCATTTCAACATTATCAAGGTTAAAATTTGTATTTAAAATTTATTAAAGTAAAGCTTTGGAATGTTTTTACCAGCAAAATCTTTGTTCTTAAATTTTTAAAGTTACAAGAAAAAAGATAAATGTTGAAAGGTGAGTTTTTTTTTCAATTTTCATCAAATAAGTGTTGTCTTTGATTAATTTTAATATAGTTTGTGTATCAGCTTTGTCGTCACTCTTAAGTCTTATCTAAACTTCTTAATTTCTTTCGCTAATTTACGTCTATGCATCTATCATTCTCCAAAGACGCAATCGTTTTAAGTTTTATCTTATTTTAATCTTTGTGTGTGGTTTCAGTGAAAGAGCATATTTGATGTTGTGACTTGAAACAAATTCTAACAACAACGATCAAGTAAAGTATCAATACTCTCTTTCGCTATACGTAACTTTCATATTCACACCATTCATTAGATGAGTTTAGTTGATCTTCTGAGTTCTGACCTTTATTATATAAAGATTTGAATGTTCCATAAAAGGAGAATAACATTTATGATAAGAGGTCAACATGAACTATACAAACAATAAAAGTTCCTTTATATAACAAGGGCTAATTGGCGTAATAGCCATATTTCAGAGGGAAATCAAGAAAATAGACATGATTTTGACATAATTTACTCACTGACTTTTTGCCTTCATTCCATCCGGTTATACCCTTCTAAGTAACAGGTACCAGGTTCCTTCACATAAAGCAATCAACGTGGTTCGTTTGTGTCCCATAGTAACAATCACAAAATTTAGAAAGCGCGTGGAATGAAAATCAAAGAAAGAAAAATATGCAGGGGAGAGTAGAGGAATTTCGTAAGTGTTCACGAACGTTAAACAAACGGGGAATCCAAGAAGCGTATTTCCATACTATATATCATAGATAGAATATTATATGTCCAACTACAGATTGACTTGACCCGGTATACATGATGTAAAGGACGTGGACGTGAGTTATACAACAAAAGATAGAAACGGAAACGGAGAATCAGAAGGAGTAGGTACAATATAGGTTTCAGCATGTGTAATAGACGTGGACGTGGAAGTCGGGCAGCGAGAACCAGAAACTTGTAATGAAACAGCATGTTAAGAAGGTTCCATTTTATATGAGGGTAATTACCATTCCACATGACCAAAATAGAATAGATTTACGGTTTATAATTTAGTAATATAATCACGACCAAATACGATGAAGTGTGACATTGGGGAGAGGCGGTGATGTATTTAGTGCAATAAATGTGCAATTGTGGGTTACAGCTCTTCCAAATTAAAGAGTAGAGTAAAGCCACGTAAAACGTTAATTTACTTAAGATATTTTTACTGTGGAGAGGTAAACGAGTGGTGAAAATTAGTACCTCTAATCTTAAATGGTGGAGTGAAAGGAAACTATAAATGGTGTATTCTATATAATAATCACGGTAATCTATCTGAAGAACCCCAGAAGCAACAAAAGGAAGGAAGTTAAAGATTCACTGCTTTGAATCAAGCAGAGGTAAGTTCGCGTTTCGTACGAAATTTACTCTTTTGTGATAGAATAATGGAATACTATTCTGAATGTGTAGTGTAATAAATTTTGATATATGAATGGATTTCCACATGCCATACTATTGGGAACATGTATTTATATTCCTCATGACCAACATGAAATACAAAGGCAATGAGATTGGTAATAGAACACTTGATAGTAAACACTAAACCCAAGTTAGGGAAATATAAACCCCAATACATAGAGAACCCAAATCTTATGGAAATATAAACCTCATGACCACATGGAATATGCAGTGGGAAATGTAGGTACAATCTAATACGATTATGTTATTCCATATAATTGGTGCTATGTATATATTATTGTAACTTTTCCATTCCATATATCGTATACTATGTTACTTGGATACAAATCTAATGGGAGAGTGGTAAAATTACACTTGACATTAAACACCTAACACAAATTGATGACATCTATTATATATGAAACAGTAGGAGGATGCCACGTACAGTTGAGTGTAAACACTAAATCCAAGTTAAGGAAATATAAACCCCAACACATAGGTAAACCAAATCTTTGTGAAATTAAATCCACATGCCGTACTATTGAAAACATGTATTTATATTTCTCATGACCAACATGAAATACAAAGGCAATGAGATTGGTAATTAAACACTTGATAGTAAACACTAAACCCAAGTTAGGGAAATATAAACACCAATACATAGGGAACCCAAATCTTATGGAAATATAAACCTCATGACCACATGTCAAATGACCTTATATGAGAAGATTAAATCTACTATATCCTTCCCTAATCTCAATACCCTTCATCAATTAATGAAAACCCAAAATCAAATCCTCCCCCGTCTTCAAAACTAAACATAAACCCCCATGGATTAGTGAACCCATGGGTAAATATTTAAATTCTGTAACTTTTAAATTCGGGAAAAAATATTTTAAAATCGTTTTAATTATATTTTGATGGTTTTGTTGAAAATATGAAAAACAGTTTTTGATTTTTGAAATATTTTTATCAAATTCTATAAATCAAATAAAAAATATTGACGTTTCCATTTTAATTTTATGATTTTTCGTTTGACATATAAAATTAAAAGAAAAAATGGGGATATTTGAGATTTAATCTTCTTATTTAAGGGCATTGGAGACGATTACTCAGGTACAATCTAATACGATTATGTTATTCCATATAATTGTGATCTATATATATTATTGTAACTTTTCCATTCCATATACCGTATACTATGTTACTTGGATACAAATCTAATGGGGAATGGTAAAATTACACTTGGCATTAAACACCTAACACAAATTGATGACATCTATTATATATGAAACAGTAGGAGGATGCCACGTACAGTTGAGTGTAAACACTAAATCCAAGTTAAGGAAATATAAACCCCAACACATAGGTAAACCAAATCTTTGTGAAATTAAATCCACATGCCGTACTATTGAAAACATGTATTTATATTTCTCATGACCAACATGAAATACAAAGGCAATGAGATTGGTAATTAAACACTTGATAGTAAACACTAAACCCAAGTTAGGGAAATATAAACACCAATACATAGGGAACCCAAATCTTATGGAAATATAAACCTCATGACCACATGTCAAATGACCTTATATGAGAAGATTAAATCTACTATATCCTTCCCTAATCTCAATACCCTTCATCAATTAATGAAAACCCAAAATCAAATCCTCCCCCGTCTTCAAAACTAAACATAAACCCCCCCCCCCCATGGATTAGTGAACCCATGGGTAAATATTTAAATTCTGTAACTTTTAAATTGGAAAAATATTTTAAAATCGTTTTAATTATATTTTGATGGTTTTGTTGAAAATATGAAAAACAGTTTTTGATTTTTGAAATATTTTTATCAAATTCTATAAATCAAATAAAAAATATTGACGTTTCCATTTTAATTTTATGATTTTTCGTTTGACATATAAAATTAAAAGAAAAAATGGGGATATTTGAGATTTAATCTTCTTATTTAAGGGCATTGGAGACGATTACTCAGGTACAATCTAATACGATTATGTTATTCCATATAATTGTGATCTATATATATTATTGTAACTTTTCCATTCCATATACCGTATACTATGTTACTTGGATACAAATCTAATGGGGAATGGTAAAATTACACTTGGCATTAAACACCTAACACAAATTGATGACATCTGTTACATATGAAACAGTAGGAGGATGCCACGTACACCTCTCCATTAACCAAGATATTTTCACCTTCTAAATTTAAAAAAGGAGTATAAGGTAATGATTACGAAAGGGGTATGTGTATAGGGTAACGAGAAGCCTTTTATTCCATAGGAACGAACTATTTAAAATGTTACTATGTGTATAGTAAATCAAGGATTGAGCTTCATGATATACAAAGATAATAGACAATAAACTCAAGTTAGAAAAATATAAACCTTAATGCCAAGACAACCCAAACCTACAAACTTCGAGAACCCAAATCCAAATCTAAATAACGAAGGAATGAAAGTCAGAGAATTACCATTCCATATACACTGAATGAAATGGAAATAGAGAACCACTAAAGTGATCTACTATCCGTGTTATCTAGAAGTTTGGCGTGTGTGGTAGAAGAGGTGACGCATGCAATGGAATAAATGGCTATTAGTTGTTTATAGCTATTCCTTCTCCTTCTCCTTCTCCTTCTCCTTCTCCTTCTCCTTCTCCTTCTCCTTCTCCTTCTCCTTCTCCTTCTCCTTCTCCTTCTCCTTCTCCTTCTCCTTCTCCTTCTCCTTCTCCTTCTCCTTCTCCTTCTCCTTCTCCTTCTCCTTCTCCTTCTCCTTCTCCTTCTCCTTCTCCTTCTCCTTCTCCTTCTCCTTCTCCTTCTCCTTCTCCTTCTCCTTCTCCTTCTCCTTCTCCTTCTCCTTCTCCTTCTCCTTCTCCTTCTCCTTCTCCTTCTCCTTCTCCTTCTCCTTCTCCTTCTCCTTCTCCTTCTCCTTCTCCTTCTCCTTCTCCTTCTCCTTCTCCTTCTCCTTCTCCTTCTCCTTCTCCTTCTCCTTCTCCTTTGGACCGGCGGCGTTTGGCGGTTTCTTGCTTACGGGGTACTCCACCCGGCGTAAATCTGTCTGGACTGTGTCGCTCCCGTTTGCTATACCGTTTGAAGCCGTCACCTGCTGCAACGGTAGTGAGCCTCACCGGACGACCAGCCTAGTAAAGTATTAATTACGTTAGCGACTATATCGTGCTTGTACAAAATAATAGACAATAAACTCAAGTTAGAAAAATATAAACCTTAATGCCAAGACAACCCAAACCTACAAACTTCGAGAACCCAAATCCAAATCTAAATAACGAAGGAATGAAAGTCAGAGAATTACCATTCCATATACACTGAATGAAATGGAAATAGAGAACCACTAAAGTGATCTACTATCCGTGTTATCTAGAAGTTTGACGTGTGTGGTAGAAGAGGTGACGACGCATGCAATGGAATAAATGGCTATTAGTTGTTTATAGCTATTCCTTCTCCTTCTCCTTCTCCTTCTCCTTTGGACCGCGGCGAGGGCGTTTGACGGTTTCTTGCTTACGGGGTACTCCACCCGGCGTAAATCTGTCTGGACTGTGTCGCTCCCGTTTGCTATACCGTTTGAAGCCGTCACCTGCTGCAACGGTAGTGAGCCTCACCGGACGACCAGCCTAGTAAAGTATTAATTACGTTAGCGACTATATACGTACTTGTACAAAATAATAGAGTAAGGATGTAGACCTTTGATGGTTTTAGCGTTGTCTTTTTAGTCACGATTTCATCCCCCTTGGTTGCTACCGACCCACCGACATCATCCTACATTGTAAATAACTTAGAACTAGCAGCTGGAAAATCGAATGTAATATTTGAGGACAGCTGCCGGAAATAGCACCCGCCGAAGTAGTCTATAATGTATATAGTATAGTAAATCATTACAAGATGTTCATAAATTACCTCCAAGAGCTGCATTTCCATCAAGTTCATCAATTTGTGGGGGATCTTGTACATCACCTCTGGTATCAGCAGTACCCTGCTTTGTCTGGCGTGATGGAAAGAAAGGTGCTTGTGAGGATGAGGGACTCCCACCGCTGTATCCACTAAACTGCTCTCCACCATTCATGTCAACTCCGGTGCTTTCCTTGCGCAGAGTCGCAAACTCGGTCTTAACAAAATTTTCCACCGCCGCAATAGAAGCATTTGTGGCCGCTACTGCAGTCATGACCTTGCTGAGTTCATTGGAAATGTGGTCTTTCATACTGACCATATAGCCCTCAAACACAGGTAACATTTGCGCTTCATACGCCTCAGCCGCTTGTCTAACCAAATCTGCAACACCAGAAGAAGAAGGCCGACCACCAATATGTGCCTCATCCTGCCTCATACTTGGTTGGTCTCTTCCTTCTCGAGAGTGAACGACATCATTACCACCTCTTTGCTGCCTATATTCCCTATCCATGTCTTCATATTCCAGCGAGTCACTCGGCTCAGTTGCACGAGGGTGGCCCTTCTGCACCTTCAGATCATCTGCTTTCACACCACCAGTCCATGTGTTGTGTTCAAATGGGTATTCATCACCAACTAGTCCAACCAGGTGATCAACAGCTCCTACTTCCTTGTCTTCCAACCCACGATATAAAACCTCACCAGCTTCATCGGTTCTAATAAGGGATCACACAAAAGCCTAAAAAATTCAAAAACTTATCAATGAAACCCCAATTGAAGCAAAACAATGAATAAGAACATCAGATGGAATGACACCTGACCCTACATTGCATCAAATCAAAACTTAATTGGATTTGATACTATCCTACGTGCAATAATCGAATGGAATACTATATGCATACTATTACATTCCAAATGGAACTATATGGAGAAAATGATACTATGTGATAAAGAGAGCACAACTAGGCAATGATATTCCACAAATAGATAGCAAAATTACTACACTAGATATTATCCAAAATACAACAACAAATCACTTTTAAAAAATAAATGACACGCGAGTAAGAAGGATAAAGATGATAACATGGAGAGAGCACTTAGAAAATGTTACCTGGCCTTTTTGGCCGACACCTTTGGCTGACTCAACGTTTACGCTGAACTTCCTATCAAGCAACTCATCGATAATATCTTCACTGCTTTTAGACTCATCATCGACAGATGCAACTGCTCCCGGCTTAAGTAATATGGAGGGACAAACAGCAACGGTAACAAGAACCATGGCATGAGAAAATCCTTAGATGGCCATTGTGTCTTGTAACACATAATGACTGGGAGGACGAGCTTTTGTACTGCGCACCGTGAGGAGAAATGACTCACGCCCCCATGGATAGTTTAGAAACTCATCCATATTTTCCAGCATACGCACAACCTCAGGTCTGATATTGGTTGTGCCACATGTGGGGCACAAAATACCTTCAACAAGCACCAACAAGGCCAAGCGGAGACGGGTTAGCGGGTCCTTGTATTTTTTCCCTTCACAAGGCGGTCAATTATCCAGCTGGTGGTGGGCTTATCCTCCCTTCCAAACAGAACATCCCATATTGACGGAGATGCTCGAGGACTTGGATTTTGCAGTTCCCTTCCCACGCGCACCTTTACCCTTCGTCTGATGGTTAACGCCCACTATTGGTCCACAATTGAGCCCAGTTACAAGGGCAAAATCTTGAATAGCATAACGAATTGGCTTCCCCACGAAAAGCCACCAAAGTTCGAAGTCCTTGTCCGTGACCAACTGTCGTGCAAGAATGTAATGAAGGAACATAACAGAGAAAGTATGAGACCCCATCTTCATTACTTTGCCAAACTGTGACGCACTCAACATGGCCAAGTCCGAATCCTCCAATGCACTCTTTATCACTTCAATCCAACGGAGATTGAAATAGTTGTTAACCCTTTTCTTGCCAGTGGATTCATAGCCTGTCTCAAACAATCTACTTGGAAGCTCTAACTCGTCCATACCAAACCTGAAGATTAAAAGATAGACAAAGAGTGAGCATGGTTGTCAGTGGAATATGCAATATATAAATGAATAATGAATTAAACAGAGGAAGAACCGGCAAAAGAATTGATCATCATAGTATGCAAATGTACTATTCCGTATGGAGTGGAATATAATTACTATCATACTATTCCGGTTGGTTTCAAAAGCATAATATTCCACTTGTTAGTAAAAAGAAAATCCTTGCGTAGATTAAGACCACCCACATATACCAATTCTAACAAATCAAACATGTAAAAATGATGTCATACTACATTACATGGTTTGGAGGTATACGAATACTATTTCATTTGAAATGGAAACCACAACTTTAATTTTATACTATGTGTAGTGACATACCATTTCATATGAATAATATTCTACAAAGCTTTCGTATGAATTACTACCCCACATATTTTACATCATCGACATGAAACAATTCAAATTTAAAAAGCCTTCAAACAACCCAGGAATACGAAAACCCTAATTCTATTTGAGAAAGTTGGATCTCCGAGGACGGATCTGACTAACCGTAATAATGGTTTCCGACAGGAGCTATAATACAGTCTTATACGAGGCCAAACCCTAATTTTGAACAGATCGGAAAATTGCAATCCGATAAACAGAGGTGAAAGAGACAACGACAATAACTTACAGCGGTGTGAGAGATAAGAGAAAACAGCAACGCTAACGGAATAGACAACCACCGGCGGTCTTACTCCCCTCCGCCGAAACCGTAACCCAAAAAAACCACCAACGATTAGAAGAGAGAACGACGGAGACAGCCTAGGCTCTGATTGCATGCACCAGCGAACGGAAAGGAGGGGAATTGCGGCTGGGGATTATCGAGAGGGAGAAATGGGGGAGTAAGAAACCAATGATAGAACGGGGGGGAGGAAGAAAGTGATGAGAGAGTTTGTGTGGAATGGGAAAGGACACGATTTATTTGGGAGTAAAAATAATTTTTTTTTTTTTTATTTTTCTATCAGGTCAGCCGGTAATGTATAGAGGTTAACATATTAATATTATGTATTTAACACGCCGTATATACTTCCGTTAGGTTAATACGCTATTCTCCCAATTACCGTTTTTTTCATGGCTATAGGCCCCAATTTCTCATATAACAAAGGAGAGCCACAAAACACCGGTTTCGTGAATTGCAAGCAACCCTGGTAGTTTCAAAAGCCTTCCTAAAAGGCCGAGGAAGTGAGAACCACATATGGAAATATTAGTTGCTGGTTATTTTTGTCAGGCCTATGAGATTTAGAAAGCTATAAACATTTTCATGTTAGTTTTAGAGCATCAACAAAAGACACTTTATAACTTCAATTTTGAAGTTTTGAGTAGTGAAACTTCAAATATAGAGTGTCACTACTCAAATTTGAAATTTCATATTTTTCATTGCATTTTTGTCCTTACATTTACATATTATATTAATGATTCTTAAATATTTTATCCTTTAATATTTTTAATCCTTCAAAATTTTATAACTCATAAATATTTCAAATTTGCTTTTATAATTTTAACTTTTACAAATAAAATTAAATAAAATTTTTAAAATAAGTTTTTTGGCAAAAATAGATTTAGATAACAAAAATATTAGAAAAGAAACTTAACAAATGCACTAATTGGTCATATTATATATAGAAATCTTACAAAAATAGTTTTATAGAATAATATAGTATTTTACTTCTAATTTAATATTTAATCATGTATTTCTATGTAAAATTTTATATTTTACTGTATCATTTTGTTAATTAATGTTTCTATAATAATTTTAGTGTGCGTGCTACTTATTTATAAAGTTTTATGAAGTATCATAAATATAAGGACCATAATATAAAATATAAATTCTTTTGAAGTTAAGTTTGAAGTTTTGATTTTGGAGAAAATTACCTTAAAACTTCAAATATGAAGTTTTTTTGGAGATGCTCTTAGTAAATAATGTTTTGGCAATTTGAAGACTATATAATCTATGTATAATAGTTCTTTAAAATTTGGAGATTAAATCGAATGTTTCATCTGATTGTGACCAAAACCGGTCATTTTTGTAAAGTTATCATATCTCTTCTAGAACCACCATTTGGTCCATGCACCAACGAAACCTAGAAGCGCTCAAAGCATGTTGTAGATTTCTTGGCGAAACTTAACTTCATTTCTTGTCGGATAAGATTTAGCTCCTGCTCGTGGACTTCTTGATGTTGTTAGATGTCATGATCAATACAGTTTATGAATTTACTACTTTACATGAAACCGACCCGGTCGGAAATTAAAACCGGATCATTAAGTAAAATGCCAGTGGATGCAGTCAGCGTCATGCTGTTTTAAACAACTTTCGTGTTCCAAGAAGTTAAATCAACACTTTCAAGATTCGTCTCGTGTAACAATATCATATCTATCAAATTAAACTATTTATATGTGTTTCCTTATTATAAAAGCAACCTTACTCACTGAAATATCGTTTTTACACAAGAGCAACGTCACCTTGAATCCGTCTTCTTCAGGAAAATATATAAACCTAAACTAAACAAGTCGACAAAATAAAAACTACACTAAACAAAACAAACAGAAAAGTCTCACAACAATCTTAATTGATAATATTTTCTGGATTTTCGGCTATACACAAACACCAAGTCAAGGATCAGATCAAGGATAACGTGTCCAACAACTGGATCATTTTAAAAATAAGTTAAGGGTTGGACTTTTCTTAGGTCTCAATCACAAATCCTTTCTATGTAGTTTGCATAGGCGGCAGTATCATGATTTACGTTCTTTGTTTTTAATCACCTGTTTCTCGTTGACAGTACAAGAATACATATATATTCATGTGTTATATCATTCAAAAATGTTAATCCACAACATTATAATCTCAAATATATACAAAGTTATGATAGATAGTGTACCAGAAAAGGTTGATTACTTGAATCTGAAAAGTAATCAGAGGCTTTTGTTTTCATCCATGATTAGTGGAACAGGAGACAAGTGCTGGACTTCAGAAAAAGTTAACCCATAATTAAGTTTTAATTGCTGAGAGGGTAATTAAAGTATTTCTTATTTGTATGGTAGATTTCTCTTTTGTGATTCGTAATATTTTCAGTCTTGGCTTTTCAAATAGTCTACTGTGTATCTATGCTTTCTGTGTAGGATCATACTGAAATATGAATAAAATCTGAATCTTTCTATTAACAAAAAATGTTAGCAAAAAAAAAAAAAGAAAAAGAAAAAAAAAAACATGCTAAAACTCTAACCACATATGGGTGGTCTGGTCTAATGGTAGGAAAATTCTGGTAAGCTAAGCGACCGCAGGATCGAAGCAAACTCCGGCAAACTAAATATGTGTGACCAGACGACATGGGTCTTTAATTCCTGTTCCCATTACGAACAATTGAGTCTATCTGGCGCCAATGGACAGGTCCTAAAGAACTAGTCGTTGGGTTTCACCCGCCGAATATCTGAGATTAATAGAAAAAAAAATTTGCTAAAACCCTTTGAAATACTTACACGAATAATCTACAACAAAAAACAGTCTAGAGTTTGTAGCATAACACAGGTACCAAAAAACCCTTGAAGACACTTTTCCTTACAAATATAAAAGTTTTAAGTGTACAACAATAATGAGGTTTTAAGATACATACCATATATGATATAACTAACCAAAATAAAGATAATCTTTATAAAAAAAACAATATTGTCTAGCTGTGGAATTCCAAAGATAATATATTTTAAAAAAATAAGATTTGACATTGAAAAACAAATGGGAGAAACAATACTAAAGAGGAGTTTAGATTTCTTGTATAAAGAAATAAATATATAAAAGAAGAAAATGGAAGGTAACAAAGCACCAAACCTAAAATCAAATATTAATAAACAAAACCATTTTCTTCATCTTACAAGATCCACATAACAAAGAAGCAAAGAATATTAAAGCATTAATGGATGGCTTGATACCAATGGTGTATAGGGCCGTGAAGAAGAACCTTACTCGCCGTCGTTACCAGCGTCTCTCCTCCACCAACACAACTCGCGAGTCTTATGACATCGAAATGAACGTGGACGGTCACCATCGCCGTCGCTGGTGCATGGGAGATAACTCATCCTTATCACGCCGGGAAACAAAAAGAAGCGGCGGTGGAGCTACGGAGAAGGGTGGTTCTCCGCCGCCTGAAGGTCATCAGCTCGTGAGATTCAAGAGCCATCGACTGTTTTCTTGCATCACAGGTCACTAATATATTTAACAATTCAAGAAAATACTAATAGTAAATATGAATATTTTTCGTGTTTTAGTGTACTAAAAAGCTAAAAAGATGTGTGATATTGATCATGCACGTATTAGTGATTATGGTGATGATCTTTCTCGTATATGTGTGTGTGTGTGTGGAAATGTATATTAATGGGTCTTAAACGAGAGAAAGAAAATTTGTATGGGTCAAGAGTCAAAATAACTTTAATTCAAAGAAGACAATGCGCATTTAGTCCTACAAAGTGAGAGTGCGTCTGTAGATAACTTCATTGTCACTCTCATTCTAATTCCTCATCATCAGACACAACCTCACCACCAGGCATATCTAGCTTCCCACCCATGTCAAACACTGGACCTTCATTGTCTATTTGTGTGCATCGGTGAAGTTACCTTCAAACCGTTCCTCCGATCTTTGGTCACTGCAGTTGAGGAACCAGTTCAATGAACTCCTAACAGAAACTCAACAGGTTTCATAAAGTTTTGCTTAAGGCTTACACCATGTGGTATCTTCTCAACAACACGAGCGAACCCTTCAGGATCAATCTTGAGCTTCAAGCTGAAGAAGTACTGTTGTGATAGACATCTTGGCCTTTACCGGTAACCCGAAAATTTGAGGATACTGAGCTAAAGTTAGCATCTCTTTCTTGACGCCATAGCTAACCAAGCAATCTACAATTTGATTTAACAGTCTCCTAGAGGTTGTACCCGATGATAGAAGCACGCTTCTCCAGCATCCTAGCCACTATTTTCTTCGATAAACCGATGGAACGAGGTAATCTACAAGAGGTTTTGATCATGGTTCCAACTCTCATTCCCAAAAGATAAGCACCATTGGACCAATGTCCCTGCTACTCACACCAGTGCTAATCAAACAAGGAACCAATGTGCTCATTGTCCATTCGAGCTTAAACGCTAACAGCTTTGGATAATTCATCAGAACATACACCAAATCTTGCTTCTCCAAATCAAGTCCTAAACACAGGGGCACGCTCAACAACCACACTAGCGTGGAAGATCTGCTGATAGTTCTTTTTATAGTCTCCTAATTTCGACAAAAAAAAAATTTGAGCAAACCGAAATAACCGAAAACTGAATTACCCAGACCGTTAAACGTTCCAACCAACCTATAGGCCTAGTGATGATGCAGATATGATATTTCCCCTGAGGTCGTTGTTCTGAAAATGTAGATAACTTTCACCTACTAAGACTTTCAGAAAGGAGAGTAACATTTATGGTAAAGAAGTTAACGTGAACAATGCAATGGAAAGTTCTTGGATAGACCAAAAAAAGAGCTACAAAACACCAGTTGGTGTAACTCCAAACAACCCTGGTAGTTTCAAAAGCCTGTCCAAAAGACAGAAGAAGTGGGGGGAACCAAACATCTAACTTTTCACAGCTGATGATTTGGTAAAAACCTATCATCAGCTCTTCTAGAACCACCATTCGGACAAAACTCAGGAAGCTCAACGCATGTTTCCCTCTCTCAACACATCAATCATGTTGTAGATTCGCTGCTCTGCTTTCGATCGAATCTTGCATTCCACAAAAAGTGTCATCGTTTAGAAAGAGTTGGGACACAAAAGAAAGCTTAGTTTCCATTGTGAGCAAAAAAAAAGAGTAAAGCTTTAGAACCTTTTTGGCAAGGAAAAGCACGGCATCGACAGTACCCTCAGCGTATATTGATCTTCCACAGACATTGTGCTGGAACTTAAAGGAGACACTGCAAAGAAAGACAATGAAAAAGAGAGCTAGTTACGGGATATAAACACTGTTACAATAGAGATCAAAGTTATGTCTTAGATATGGCATTACGTTTTATCAGGTGATGTCAAGTGATAGAGATGGAAAGCGTGGCCAGAGACATGCTCTTCAGGAACCCCCATCATCTCAACTTGCTGTTTAGGATCCCTAATCAATTGTATCTACCACCAAAAAAAAACAGGTTCATACTGTGAGGTCAAATAAGTTAAGTGGTGCGGGACATGTAAAGAATAAAGTACAAGCAATGCACCTGATCCATATCGTAAGACACTCCCAGATCCTGGAAGCAAGAGATAACAGCTTTTGCTGTTCCTGATGCATCCAATTTGCTAGCTTGATGAGACTCCATCACCTACAAATATAGATGGAAGTTGATTAGACGTAGCAAGAAGCAATATGAAACTAACAAAAAGTAAGAAAGTAACCTCCAAGGAGTAACCAGCAAAGGCTCCTGGAAACTGCTCTGCCATAATCTCCATGGCCGCAAGAAACGCAACAACCTAATGGACCAACAAAGCAAAAGATATATTAAGCTAAAAAGATCTTAAAAATCACAATACTTTTAACATCCGAGTTACACATACCTGTTTACCCATCTGTGGAGAAATCACAGCGTAAATCTTTGCTTCCTCAACAGTTTCATACAACTTGTTCCTGTCTCCACCAGTTGTTCCCATGACGAAAGGTACACCTACTTTGCTATACAGCTCCGCATTATCTACACTTAGCAAAACACAAAACATCATAAACTAACAAGTAACAACATAGAAGAACTAATTCAATTAATCAAAGGATCAAATGAGAGATATTGGAGTTACCAACTTACCATTGACTGCGGATGGGATTGTGTAGTCGACAACAATTAGCTCCGGGTGCTTCTCAAACACAGAGGAAATAACCTTCTCTCTCTCTGCAGGACCGTACACAGTAATCTCTTTTCCACACACCTCAACAATCTGACCAGCCTCAGCAGCAGATCCAAAAGATGTAGGAACTATATTCACTCCTGCAGAGTCTGCTGCTTTGATTACAGCCTTCCCCATTTTGCCACTGCATCCATTCACCTGATAAAGAGATAATGTACAGCTTAACCAAACAATAACCAACACCAAGAACATACCTCATTGCTATTGCTTGAATAAAAGACACTAAATTTAACTAATATCTACCAAGTCAAGTCATATACCATGATGGATATGCCATTTCCAGGCAAAACAGACTTCACGGCCACCTCACCAGAACCCTCCGTCGCCTGCATGGATAAAACCACCGGAAGACGACGTTTCGCATTACCTAGAAAACTAACACGGCTTCTACATGGAGTCTGACACGTTCTAGAAGAAAATGCGAGACGAGGGTTCACTGGACGAGTAAGGAACACACTTGAAGACGCCGCGAGCCTGTGATCAATACACGTTTATTACCTCAGTAGATTCATCTAAAAGAGTTAAAAGATCAAATAGAATCGAAATGGTACCAGTTCGTCGTAGCCATATCCTACGGTGATTCAAGAAATTTTTCTTCTCCGACAAAGACGAAAGTTTAGTTCTTTGTAGCTGCAGACTAAAACGTTAAAAGAGTCTTTCCCTTTTGTCTGAAGAAAGTTCCGGGCCGGCGAGAAATTGAGTTTTAGGGCTTCGTCAAACCGGAAATAACCAAACCATTGGATTCAGTAGTTAACCGGACTCTATTAAATAGCTAAACCGACGGTAAAGAGAGGTTATCTTTCTTAGCCTCACTCACTCGCTACTAACCGCATCTCAAATGAAGTCGTTAGCATCGCCGCCGTGCCTCCGCCTAACTCCGACGTCACGCCCTCATCTCCACCCGCGTCAATCGTATTGTTTCTCTTCTGTTACCAAATCCAATAGCCTATCATTCTCCTCATCCGCATCAGGTATGCTTTAACCTTCTCGCACTCCCTCTTTAAAGCTCAATACTTTTTTTCGCAATCTTGAGATGTTAAGAGTTTAATTGTTAGGTTTCGCGTCATCGCACGCTGTAGAGAAGGAGCTACGCTCGTCGTTCGTGACGGAAGCTGTTCGACATGTCACTGGGTCGCTCATCAGAGGGGAAGGTCTTAGATTTGCCATCGTGAGCTCTCTCTCTCTCTCTTTCCTTTGGGAAAAGTCTTCACCTTTTCAGGATCTGTTGAGTTTTTCTGATAGATTCGTTTTTTTTAATCTTTGAAGGTTGTTGCTCGTTTCAATGAGGTTGTGACGAAGTTGCTTTTGGAAGGAGCCATTGAGACTTTCAAGAAGTACTCAGTCAGAGAAGAAGACATCCAAGTATTAAGATTCTTATATCTAGTAGTGTGTTACATCCTTTGTGTGGGAGCTATTGTTTCTCTGATGCAATCTCTTTTTTAAAATCAGGTTATATGGGTTCCTGGCAGCTTTGAGATAGGGGTTGTTGCGCAAAACCTTGGAAAATCTGGAAACTTTCATGCCGTTTTATGTATTGGTGCTGTGGTATGACTCTTTCTTTAAACTAATTCTCAGCCCATTTGATTGTATGTGCTCCTATGAATGACTTCTTCACGCTTCTGAAAGTACTTTGCCTTATGTTGCTGAGACATGTTTAAAGTTGGGTTTTTGATCTACTTTTGTGTCCTTTGTTGGGTGTTAGATAAGAGGAGATACCACACATTATGATGCTGTTGCAAACTCTGCTGCATCCGGAGTACTCTCTGCTGGCATAAATTCAGGTTTGGAGTACTCTTTGCTGCATCTGGATTACATTATGATTGTTTTGAAAACAGAGAAATATTGTTTTTTACATTTCCATACTCAAAGATCTGCTTTATTTTTGCCTTTCGTGGGATTTGGACAGTTACATTCCCACACCATCAATTTAGTTCTAGCTGTTGAGTCAGTTAGATTCTCTTGCATTTGGTATAGCTTTGTAGTAGCAGCAACGCTTTTGATTCCCAATTTTGCAGGTGTTCCATGCATATTTGGTGTACTGACATGCGAGGACATGGATCAGGTTAGGTTGTGTTATGCAAGTATTGATGATATGTATAGCTGATTCATCGTAATGGATAAACACTGAATTATTTGAAACAATAGGCACTGAATCGGTCTGGTGGCAAAGCCGGAAACAAGGGAGCTGAAACTGCTTTGACGGCGGTAAGTAATCATTATGATCAATCCTTTACTCTCAAAACAAGAAGTAGAAGTTCCTCATAATCCTCCCACTAAGCAATGGTCATGTTATCATCATATTGATCAAGTCCTTGAATTTTCTCTGCTCTTTTCATTATGCAGCTCGAGATGGCGTCGTTGTTTGAGCACCACCTGAAATAGATGCTCCTTCCATGGATGAGCAATGATCACGTTTGAGAACTTGTTTCTCTTGTCGTATTTGGTTACAGTCCAATCTCCAGAACTGTACCTCAGAGATTATCAAAATGTTTCTTTACCTTGGTGACAAATATGTAGACGCTTTTGTAAACTTTTGGTCTGGTTATGAATCGTGTGTTGTAATAATAGTTCCTCTGAATTTTGGGGGCAAGTGAGTTTTTTTGTACCAATCAAAAGTGGGGTGTTCATTGTCATATTATCTTAAAATTTTGGTGTCAAAATGCAACTGACGGGGCTTTCTAGCCAATAGTGACTTGACAGATGGATTTGTCGGCCAAACGAAGATTACGCGTCAACATCTTTAATAGTTTAGAATCAGCCAACTCCACACAAACTTCAATCATTTTGCTGACTCTTGAAAGCACTCTCTTGTCTCTCTGTGACTCACATTCACCCAACTCTCCAGGTAAGATTTCATTTCCACTTCTGATCCTTATCTGTTCTTGCGTTCATCCTTTCTGTGTTTGATCTGGAAAAACATGGAAAAAGGTGATTATTAGATCAAGTTAGGACATGTCGCTTGATATGGTGCTGTCTTGTTTAGACCGAACATTTGAATCTGTGTTTTACCATGTATCCACTTGATCTTTTCATTGTTGATGTACTTCATAGATGCAGTGTATGTTCTTGGGGTCGAACTATATGAATATGATGTTGTTATGATTCACTTTTATCATCTAGTGTGATGCGATTTCTTCGTGGTTCTTGGTATAAATCTGACTTGTGTCCTGGAGAACTTTCTGGATGATAGCCTTTAACAACTGCTGAAACACTATTTGGACTTTGGTTTGACTCTTTTTATGTGTTGCTATGTCACCTTGCTGCTTAGGTATGTCTACATCTGAGAACAAAGTTGAAATCGTGGACAGAGGACAAAAGGAGGAAGAGAAAGAGGAAGAAGAAGGTAAAGGCGGTTTCTTAGACAACGTGAAAGGTTTCATTCACGGCATCGGCCAGAAGATCGAAGGAACCATTGGATTTGGTAAGCCAACTGCTGACGTCTCCGCCATTCACATCCCCAAGATCAATCTCGAGAGAGCAGACATTGTTGTAGACGTGCTCGTCAAGAACCCCAATCCAGTTCCCATCCCTCTCATCGATATCGACTACCTAATCGACAGCGATGGGAGGAAACTCGTCTCTGGACTGATCCCTGACGCTGGAACCATCAAAGCACACGGAGAAGAAACCGTCAAGATACCACTGACTTTGATCTACGATGACATCAAGAGCACTTACAACGACATAAACCCCGGGATGATCATACCTTACAGGATCAAAGTTGATCTCATCGTCGACGTCCCTGTGTTAGGGAGGCTCACGTTGCCGTTGGAGAAACGTGGAGAGATCCCGATACCGAAGAAACCTAATGTGGACATCGAGAAGATCAAGTTCCAGAAGTTTTCTTTGGAGGAAACCGTGGCGATTCTCCACGTGAGGCTTGAGAACTTGAATGACTTCGAGTTGGGGGTTAATGACTTGGACTGTGAAGTGTGGCTGTGTGATGTGAGCATTGGGAGAGCTGAGATATCAGACTCCATCAAGCTTGACAAGAACGGAAGTGGGTTGATTAATGTGCCGATGACGTTCAGACCAAAGGACTTTGGTTCTGCGCTTTGGGATATGATACGTGGTAAAGGAACTGGGTACACTATTAAAGGGAATGTGGATGTTGATACACCGTTTGGAGGCATGAAGCTTCCTATTATCAAGGAAGGTGGTGAGACTCGTTTGAAGAAGGAAGATGATGATGATGATGACGACGAGGTTACAATATGTTCTTCTCTTTTACCTTATAGTTTGGACGTTGTAGTGTGATTGTTTTGCTCATAGAACTAACTATGTTTGTTTTGTTTTTTCAGGAGTAAGGAGAAGGGCTCGAGAGAATGAGTACTGAGTATGTTTAAAAATAAACCTAAGTTAAATGAAAGACCTATTTGTTGTTGCTTATGATGCTTGATGGATCAGACTTTTGAATAAAGCTGTCCTTATTTAGGACGACTCCCACCTGTATCATTGTTGTCCGGTTATGTTTTGTTTAAACCGGGTTTAAAATCGCTGCATACCGGATTGGACAGAAAACGCAATAACCATCAATCAACTGATGATGAATTATAATCAGGATATTAAAAGCCAAATTCATGAGAGACTAAACATTTTTTTTATAGCGCTTCTTCTGTCACAAATGATTGCAGCAAGCAAGTGACAGTTAAACATGGATCAATTTTTCTTAGTTACGGTCGGACCGGAAGATCTGAACCGGATATTGTAAATCACTAGGCTTTCTTCCCTCTTGGTTTAATGAACCCGAACCCTTTAGTTTTAGTTTTAGTTCATCGTCTCTCTTCTCTGCGATCAGAGCCGCGTCTTCTTCTCTCTCAGATTATAACTTGGAAGCAAGTTTCTTCGATTTCGCCCTCTCTCAGGTTTTGTCTCAATCTCAATTTTAGAGATAAACACAGCTGCAGACTTTCAATATCAGTCTTTGATTTGATTGGTAGATTGAGCTAGAGAGCGTGAGATCTATCGCCCAATGTCGGCCCTTGTGGCGCTATGCAGAGCTCGAGCTGCTGCTTCTTCTTCTTCCTCTTCTTTTTTGAACAGCGTTGTTCGTCCAGCATTTCGCAGTCTCTCCACAGGTACTCTTGACGTTCTTGAATATAAAAGTTGCTTATTGCATATTATGTGAAGAAATGATTATGCTATGAAGCTTCTTGTCTTATATATGATTCTTGGGTGGCCTTTAAAAGTTTTAAGCTTTTAGTTTTTTCAATTAGTTTTGGAAAGATGTGATCTAATAGTAGGCTGTAGTATATTCTTGAGGAATAAGGTTGAACTGTAAGCTGAGCTCTGTATATGCATAAGAATTATTGTTACAACACCTTAGGTACTGTTAATTTTTCCCTCTCGTGTCTGTATGTATACCTGTTAGAACTGATATATCAAGGATTCTGAGGTTTCGTCACGGTGCATAAAGCCTTTGCTTCTCTTTTTGAGATGATGAACGGATTAAGCTTGCGTTAGTTCTTTTTTAACTATGTTTCCATAATGTAGTAACCTGAGTACTCTATTAATTCATGTTGAGATACTTTTGTGTTGGAATAACTAGAATTCAGTATCATTATATCTTCAATGGCTAAACTTGGTTCTCTCCAACTCTGGTACTTTTTTTTTATGTCCTGTATCTGCAGCTAGATTCTTCTCTTAATTCTGGTGTTGCCTGCCTCAGAATTTTGTGTTTCTTTATGGTCTGTATCCAAAATGATGAATCAAGTACAGAAAACTAATGCATGTATGTACTTTATGGGACTTGGGTTATGGTTGCCTGTTATGATTTTCTCTAACCTGGCTTGAGTTTTGTTGAGTATATACATCTTCAAACTTGGTTAGGGAGATCATATTCACATATTATTATATGGTAATCCAGAGTTGTCTTCTAGCTTTGTGTCGGGTGCGCTTTTGTTACATGACACGCGATGACACTTGAAGGCCTCTAGTTTTATTTTTATTTTTGGTATTTTTTGCAGGTTTTGGTGATGCGCAGAACAAAACACTTGTGGCAGAAATGGAAGAAAAGATGCTCCACATGGACATCAACTCAATGATAGGAAGTTCCATGCCACTAGGTATGATGCGCATTGGAACAATCATCCACAACATCGAGATGAATCCAGGGCAAGGCGCCAAGCTAGTCCGAGCTGCAGGAACAAACGCCAAGATCCTTAAGGAGCCTGCTTCAGGGAAATGCTTGATAAAGCTTCCTTCAGGGGACACCAGGTGGATCAACGCCAGATGCCGTGCTACAATTGGTACAGTGTCAAACCCGTCTCATGGTGTAAAGAAGCTGTATAAAGCAGGACAGAGTAGGTGGCTGGGGATAAGACCCAAAGTGAGAGGTGTGGCGATGAATCCTTGTGATCATCCCCACGGTGGTGGTGAAGGGAAGAGCAAAAGTAGTGGAAGCAGAGGAAGGACATCGGTTAGCCCGTGGGGGAAACCGTGCAAAGGAGGTTACAAGTCAGCTAGTGTCAAGAAGAAGAAGAAGAGATTGGCAGCTAGAGAAGCCAAGATGTGATTGTTATGATCAAAGAAGTGACTATTTCTTCAAATTGATATTTGTTTAGTGACGTTGTTGAATCTTTTGAGAGCTTTAAGCTTAATAAGATTGAGAAATCGTTGATACGTTATGGATGAAGATGGTATGAATGTTGTTACGTGTTCAATTGTTCATTAAGTTGAATCAAACCTTCTGATTTTGCACCACGTTTTGGTAAACGCGTTTTTTCATAATCTTTATGCTCGAATTTTGATTAGCCCGTGGGGGAAGCCGTGCGAAGGGGGCTACAAGTCAGCTAGTGTCAAGATGATGAAGAAGAGATTGGCAGCTAGAGAAGCCAAGATTTAACTGATATGATGAAAAAGTGACTATTTCTTCAAATGAATGGTTGTTTTAGTGACGTTGTTGAATCTTTTGAAAGTTTTAAGATAAATAATATTAAAAAACCGTTGATACGTTATGGATGAAGTCATGAAGATGGTATGAATGTTGTTACGTGTTCTATTGTTCTCAAAGTTGAAATAATGTTTTGATTTTGCGCCACGTTTTTTTTTGTCATCGATTAATATTAACTTGAACAAGTTAGTACACAAAGCCAGCAAAAGTAAGAACTTTTCCAGAGCCAAAAGCCAGCATGGTGATAGGCACCATCCGGAGACATGATACATCCACTAAAACATACACTAGACTAAAGGAAGCAGAGATGTTGACAAGGAGCAAGGGAGATAGGCGAAGAACTTCAAGAATGGAAAAGCTAAACAGAGGTGGAAGCATAAATGAAAGAGAAAGCGATGCAAGCCTAATTATTTGCGCCACTTTTTAATAAACGTGTTTTTCCAACATCTTTATGCTCGAATTTTAGTGGGGGGGTCTTTTAGATTTTCAATAGTGTATAATAGGGCTAGAGATTTGTCGGTATAATAAAACACTACACATTTGACTGTATCTTTCTTTGGTTCTTGCATCAGCATAACTGGAAATTGTCAGTGTATACTTTTTACGGCTGTTGGAATAATGTTACATGACAGTTGGAAGATTTAAAATTTAGATGGCTTTTGTTGTCAAAAACCATCAGGATGGCTTTTCTGAAAGAGATAAAGAAAGCCAATTTGACATTTTCCTCTGTCTAAACAACCTGCAATTTCGAAAGTGTTAAGGGAGTTTTGAAAAAACGAAAGAGAGAAAATCAAGAGTGGTATTAGACTTTGAAAGAGGGAATAATGAAGGGAGCACACAGAGTTTGAAGCTTGAAAATGAGACTGTAACAAACAACAGAGCAGAGCAGCCAGCATGATCCTACTCCTCTATATTTATTCCTCCTTTCTGTTATCCCTTTCATTTTATATATATTGAAAATGATCTGAAGATTTTTTTTTTAAAAAACTATAAGATAGCACTAATGCATATTTATATTCCAAAGATATAACGCAAATAACAAAATTCTTAAAATAACATTAATTAAAAAATATATATATATTAGCTTGGTTTTTGGATTAGAGTTTAGGATTTAGTTTTTAAGAAGTTGAGTATAGAGTAAAAATTTAAATTTGGAATACTATAGTTATTTTACTATTTAATTAATGATATTTTGAGGATTCTTATTGTATATTGTTGTCATCATTTTCTTTTTTATTTCTAAGAGATTTACCCAAAAAACGTGATCAAGTTGTTTTCCTCTTATCTTTTACTGCAAGAGAGGTGAAGAATCATTAAGATATGGGCAATGAATCCAAATAACCTCACTACCAGATGCATGAATTTTGTTTTTTTTTTAATGTTTCTGTTATACTTTTAATTGCCTTTTCAGTCTGGTCATATCTTTGCTCAGACTTCGTTTAAAGCTGGATATAAAAAAATCGACGAAGTATATGTCCACTTTTGCGACTGGTTGGTCGGAAAAAATGCCAGGGACGACTAATATTCTTCATAAATATGCTTTGTATTTTTGAACTAATTTTGTTTTAAAAAGTTATCATATAAAATTTATCTGACTACTAAAACTACAAATGTAAAATAAAAATCTCGTTCGACTAATGTAATCGGTTTATATACCAAAAATATTAACTGTTACATAATTTCTTTGATTAATTAAAAGACGTTTGGACTTTAAATTTAATTTTTCCTTAAAATGTGAACCAACATTTGCTAATACCAGAGATATAATGGTGTAAAACATAATTTTCACTGCGATTGAATTAAAAGTACAACATGATCAATCCATGCGCTTAACCACTAATCTACATACACCAATGCTTAGCTGCTATATTATTATTTTCTGTCGACAGCTGCTATATAGTAGTTATTAGATTAGTTTATGTTTTGGTACATATAGTTGTAATAAAATTTAATATGAGTTTGCTCTGACAAATATATTAAAACAGTAATTTGGGGAAAGTCGGCAAGAAAAAAGTGTATAAAACGAAAAACCGAACATGTATAACGTAGAAGAAAGAGATTGGAGAGTTGTACGAGGAAATATTGATAAGACAAGTTGGTCGAGATATGCATTGAATCGATGGGAACGAGCCACGGAACACTGACATGTGCAGTTCCATCCACATCATACATCTTTTGAAATTCATTAGATAATTATTTATTGAGCCGACATTTTTTTGGTTCAATAATTCTAGCCATCAACATAATTAAAGGATAGTTATGACAAAAATAAAACATAATTAAAGGATAGTCTTAAATCTTCGTAGAGAAATATAATTAATCATTTTCAGAAAACCCAAGTATGTGCTCAAACTGTGGGCACAGGGCATAGTATAGAAACTCTATATTGGAGTAAATGCGGCTATGCCTTGTGTAATTTATATAACGGTTCTATAATATCATATTTGTTGAATATTGTTGCAGGTCCACAACCACTAGACATGCAATCCGAATGAAGGGTTTGCGATGTTCAAGCCTCAAGGCAATCATGCATGGGTTGCCATCTCTATATAGCTTTCCCTTTCCACCATTTATTTTATAATTTCTTAAAACTGAATATAAATACTAACAGAATCCACAAAACTTTTTGTGAGAAAACTCTCCTGTTTTTTTCACCCTAAAAATATGTACATATCTTTCTCGGTTTTGTCTACGAATAAAAATCTTTTTGATCTGAAGAGATTGTGCTATCTGTACACAACTACGTAAATATTGTTTTTATATACATCCGAACTGCACTATATCATATTCAAATGTATGATTGTATCATACATCCTCGACTGACAATGAGAGTATGAGACTGATGATCTTTAATAAGACTCCTACCGAATATTTGCTATTATGTTGTAAGTTTTCAGCAGATTCTTGAAATTTCTTTGACGAAAGTCGATATGAATTTTATCCTCTGTTTGCTAAAACAAAATTATCATGCATATTTTTCAATACAGGCTTAATATATTACATAAACTTTCATATGATAACCTCAAATTGCAAGTTAGATATTTCAGTAAGCAGAGTTTCGACTTACATTAAATCTCTATATGTGTGGCAATGGCATCGATCCTAACAATCGGATCAAGTTCTTTTTTTTTTTTGAACAATCGGATCAAGTTCATATCCTCAATATATGGTGAATATCCTTCAGCGTCGGAAAGATATCCCTATGATATTCTTATAACTCTTAATATAGTTCATAAGAATGTAAATATGCATGCATCATCTCCTAATCTTGGTAAGGTTTTGTTTTTAATTTATGAAGGTCTTGTTGTAAAAAACGATAGAGTTAACTAGAACAATGATCAATGTCAGTTTAGTTAGGTCTCGCTGCTATATATGTTATTCATTGAATTTAGATAAGAGAAAAATGTATATGTATTGGTAACATGTCAATTGGATAATACCCGAGTAGCATGTCCCTCATTAGTAATTAATCATGCAACTAAATATATCATGTACAATGCAAACGTGCTCAAAATGTTACTATTAACTTAATAACTTTAAGTTCGCATTGATTTTTTAACTATCAAAATCTGCAAAGAAAAACAAAAATATTTGTAAAAGGATATGGGCAAAAAAACTAGAAAATAGTAACGACTTATAAACATAAAACCCAAAGAAGAATAAACACTGGACCAACTATCCCATTTGAGAACACGATGATTTGATATATCCACCACATGAAATGCCAAAGAGAAGAATAACATTATGGGTCCTAATTGGTCGATAAAACATAGACAGCATTAATATTAGGTGGAAAATATAACTATATAAATCACAATATACAGGTTTTGATAGTTTTTGTGTAAATATATATATTTGTCAAATTAAATTTGTAATTTCATTACGTTCAATATACGTATCCCTTGAATTCACCTCTATTGCAGATGAATTCGAATCTTAAGTCTGTAGTTTTTTTCCATCCATAGTTTCACTAGATTACCACCATGAGTGATAATAGTATTTATGTAAAGGATTTATGGAACACAGATTAGTGATTATCGATCATAAATTATTTGTTTCCAGCATTTCTAGTGGCTAATTTCTGCTGTTATCAGATCGTCAATCAAGCCATAAATAACGCAAGAACACTTCAATAAATCTGTGATTAACACTCATATACCAGCCATTATTTTTATTAAATCTTATAAACAACAGGAGACTAATAAAACCTACAACTCATAAAGGGAAAAACACGACTGTTTTTTTTGGTCAACTAAATAAAAATGTTAAAGTTGTTGATTTGTTTAATTAAAACACAATTGAATATTCCCAATACCAATCTAAATAAATTAAACTTCAAACAGAGGCTTACCACAAATAAATTCCAGCTTACGTCATCTATCTACTTTAAGGAAGAGAGAGTGTGTCTAGGGGAGAAGAACCAACTGTCTGTGACTGTAGAGAGAGATAGAATCAAAGTATTCAAAAATTACAGGCCTTCCAGAATCAGCATTCAGCAACTTGTTTGTCACACTTGTCACCCCAAAAAGAGAGAAAAAATTAAATTTAAAAAATTGAGTCCTATTTAAACATTATTGCTTACAGAAAAAATCTGTAAATTCACTGAACCTTCCTCTCTTACCTGTTTCTTCTCTGATTCCACAGTCTAATCCCAAAAATTATATATATTATTTCTTCTTTATTGCTAATTTGCTACTTGTGTTCTTCATTTTATATCTTTTAACCAGTTTTTCATATCAAACCAAACCCAACCACACCCACTTTCTTTCCTCTTATGTACTTTCACTACAAAGAAAGGTTCCTCTGAGCTACTCTAAGATTTACAAAGAAACGTTAAAACTTCATTTTCTTCTTCTTGCTGAAGGTGTTTAGCCAGTTCTGTCTGCATTGGCTAAAATCACCATTAGATCAGTTCTTCAACCAAGCTACATTGACAGAAGAAACAATCTTTTTTAGATGATTCGTGAGATCTCCAGTCTACAAAACGGCACCGTAAACATTCAAGACCAGCCTTCGAACAACATCAAGAACAGAAGAATCATGGACGTGAGAAGAGATAACCGAAAAGACATGACCTTTCGCGGACCAACTCAAGCTCAGATGATGAGTAAGCAAGAGTATTTTCAGACATTGTCGTCTCAGAACAGTCCGAGGAGGCTAGTAACTACATCGAGTTACTTCAGTTTGGAGTCAGTGGTTGTCCTTGTAGGTCTCACAGCATCGCTCTTGTTCCTACCGTTGATTCTTCCACCGTTGCCTCCTCCTCCCTTCATGCTCCTTCTGATTCCTATTGGGATTATGGTTTTGCTTATGGTTCTTGCTTTAATGCCTTCTTCTAATAATGCTAAACTAAACATGTAACAAGCACTTACATGTAACACGCTCAAAAAGTTTTGTTGTTTTGTCTTTTTGTTATCATGACCAAAAGGTTTCAGGTTAAGAGATTTTGTAATACCTATTTCATTTGTTGAACTTGTTATCTCATGCAGTAGTACTTATATAATTTCATGATTATAATCTAATAATGGTCTCAAGATGGGGGACTGAAGGATTTCAGGTTTTTTTTTTTTTTTTTTTTTTTGAAAGAATGTTAAATTTCAGGTTTTTCTTTTTTCAAAGATCATAGGAGACTAAAAGTCAGAGAGAGAAGCAAGACTGTTTATTTTTTATTGTTGAAATTGTACTATAAAGTATCATCACCCATGGTTTATGCAAGATGACAAAGACAATCTCATGGTAAGTTGATTTGTACAAAACACCTTTGATCATCTCAAAACCTGGATCAAGTTCCAAAATTGTAGTGTGATCGTCTTTTATCAGTTATTTTTTTTTTGCAACTAGACCCGAATAACTTGGATGCAGGATCCCATTGTGGCTCAGTGTGAAGAAGCTTTGACCCAAAAAAAAACATAGGTAGGTGATGCTCCAATACTGCTATGATCTTATGACCTTTGTATACTTACTTCTGTGTCCACATGGAAGCCTCGAAGCAGCTTCACGGCTTCCATGAGCTGTCCCCTTAGTATCTGTGAGAGCAACCACCCTCCAGCTTTCAACACTCTCTGTACAGTGTATCCTTGGTTGAAAGCAGCCTCTGACAAATGATGGAGAAACGATTTCAGTTTGGGAGGTCTTCTGACTTTGAAATGGTAGCATAAATCTTGGGCCGAGCTAAGTAATTCAATCAAATGTTTAGAAAACCAAACTGGTAACATGTCAGGGAACTTAACGGTTCAAGAACTAACTATCAACACATTGCTGAGAAGAACATTATGTAAAAGCCTCAAACTTGGCAAACAGAGCAAACTAATCAAAGCCTAATCTCTGATACAAGGAAAAGAAAACTGAGATCCAACCAAAAATCTATTAAATGGGGAAGGATAAAAAAGGAAGATTTGATCATTAGTTCATTCTCCTGATGAGCTCGTTGATGAAATTCTCCCTGTTTCCAGCATCACCACCTTCAACGTAGTGGTTCCTCTTCTTCTTAAGGCCACCGAGTGGTGCCTTCAACTGGAATGGCCAAAGGAAGTTGTTTGCCTCTTTGAAGTGAGGTCCAACTGTCATGATCTCGTGGATCAGATCCTCCACACATATGATCTCGTGCTTTCCTAGACCTTCAGCCACTATCGAGTTGTCTGTAAGTGCTATCCTCTGGTGGTTCAGCTTTCCATAACCCCTCTTGTATATCAGCTCCCTAACACTCTTCAAGTTTGGGTATCTGCACATGAGAGACATCATATACCATATTCTTGCGGTTACCCATAAAGACAGAGAGAGAGAGAGTGTGTGATGAGGTACCCGTAAGTCACGTAAGGCTCAACACGACGCAACATGTTTATTGTTGCCTTGTTCACCTTAAGGAACACACCATTGAAGATCTAACACAAAATGAATACCACAAGTCAACATTCTACTCTCTTTTAAAAGATGTAAACAATCACTTGATGCCACTTTAACATAATGACAGATCATTCTTACTTGTCTCAAACGCAGGAGCTGCAGAATTTTCTTGGTTTTTGGATCAATGGCGTTGATACTGCAACAAACAAACAGAGCCATGTAAAGACACAACATCAAACTATCTAGCAAACGACTTCTGTAACACGCACACACACACACGCCAAAACATACCCACGGATACGAATGATAAAGAGAAGCTTTGCCTCTGGATCAACATAGAACCCTCCTTTCAGCTTAGCCTCTCGCTTCAAACGGATCAATTCATTATCCTAAACAAAGAAACTATAATTAGACCAACCTTACAACACAACAGGAACAGAGTTTTATTAGTTAGTAGAGACGCAAAGTGTGTTTCTTTTAACCTTCTCGGCGTATTCTTTGGCATACTGCTCAGCTCTCTTGAAGATAAGCTTGCGGGTCTCAACGCTCTTCTTCTTAGCAGCTTCGGCTTCTTGTTTCTTGGCCAATGCCCATTCCTCTTCCCTCTTGATCTTCTTTAGCACAGACTCTGGAACCACCACCTTGGACTCAGCCATGTCTCCTACAATCAATTCCACAACAAACCAAAGCACAAGTAAGCTCGCCAATCAAAAAGTCACCACCTTTAAGCAATGCAGTGATCAGAGAGATGAAACTGAAACAGAGTTCTTAATCACGGAGAAACAGAGCAGTAACATGTATGAAATGACTAATACCGAAACGGTATGACACAAAGGGTGTGTCTTTAACGGAGATGCGAAGTTAGGGTGTACGAGGAAGGTCAAAGAAGCTTACTGTGAGCGGAAGAGGAAAGCTGATGGAGAGAGGGAGAGGTTGCGCGGCGCAGAAGGAAGAAGAAATGGGGTTTAGGGTTTAATTCGAACCCTCTTTTTTTCGTTAACTGGGCCTGGCATTAGGAGGCCTATTTATTTAATTACATTTGGGCTAGTGTGCTCTAGCCTGATCGATCAATAAAATGTTTACAATCTTTGAATTTCAGAGTCAGCTATCGTTATCATTCAAAACAATAAATTTAAATCATATAATATCCATAGACTTCCTTAGTTACGATTAACACATATGGGCCCTGTTCGTTTCGGTATCCAGATAGATCATCCGGATGAAAATGAAATTGTTGTTCGTTTAGATTTAAAATTACAAATTATTTGAATGATTCATCAAGATGAATTTTAAAATTTTAGTCTAAATTAATTGAGATGAATTTAATTTGTGCATATGGATAGAGATGAACTTACCTAAATAACAAATAACGAATTTATTCTTTTTATAATAAATATTAATATTCAATTTTAGACACATTTTCATTAAAACCACAAAATACATTTTTCCTCCAATGCTGCGAAAAGCATTTTCCTACCAAAACTTCAAAAATGTATTTTTCTATCTTAACTGCAAAACGTATTTTCCGCCAAAACTGTTAAAATGCATTTTTCGTCAAAATGATAAAAAAAATATTTTTCTCGCCAAAACCGCAAAAAATATTTTTTCTCGTTAAAACAGTAATAACGCATTTCTCTGTCATAACGGCAGAATTACATTTTTCTCTAGAACTGCAAAATTATATTTCCCACCATAACTATAATTTAAAATAATTATATTTTGATTAGTTAATAAAAGTTAATATAATAAAAAAGATACAATATGATAAAATAAAAATAAAGGTATATAAGTCTTTTGCTTGTTAAACTAAGCTAAATGAAAATAGAGATGAATACTCGAATATAAATTCATTTAGATGATCTATCTAAATGATCTATTTTGACGAAGAAACAAAATGGACGATGATAGATGGACTAACGAACAATGCCATACTCATTTTCTAGAAGAAAAGAGAGGAGAAACTTTAGTAACCGTAAAGCAAGAGAGACGTTTAGAAGATAAGTGCTTGCCAGTTTCGGACCACTGTTTTTCTTCCCCCATAATGAACGACAACTCCACCCTAAAGGAAAATTAAATATCAATGCTCTTCTAGAACCCTTATCCTATTCTTGTCTTTTAAGTATTACTTTATTTTACTTTCATTTTCAAATGCCATTATGTGTGTCATGAAATAATTATAAACCAATCCACTTTATCGCAGTCTTAAATCAATCAACCTTCTTTGAAGAAATAAATCCTCTTCGGTTACATGGTTTATTTCAAAGTTTTTCAATACACATCCATTTACAGAAACTTAAACTGAAAAACAAAATATGAATATAGCTTAAAGCCTTAAAATATGAAAACATAAAACAGGTTAGTGTCTCCCTTGTTTCTTGACGACATATCGCCAAGATTAATTTATAGTATATATATATATGTGAAAATTCATTTCATATAGTATACATATATGAAATAAATCAATAATAATAATAATAAATAGATAGTTGACAAAAGAAAAGAAGAAGAACAAGACAATAATGTAAAGGGAAATGCGATAAAGAGAACTTGTCAAGCCTCTATCAATGTCCGACCTAATTATTATCTCCGTTTCTCATACTCACCACTGTTTTCAACTTTTTTCTCTTGTGTATGTTCAATGCCGTTCTCTTTGGGTTATAAACTAAAATGAATACATATCTCTTAAGTAAATCAAATATAATAAGATCTATTCAGGAACATCTTTTCTAAATCAATTTTGAACCTAAACGAAAACATACATAAAATATCTAGCTGTAATGTATCGCATCCATCATGCATGTTTCCTCTTTGCCAGTTGGCAGGATAATCTCGATACTGATACAAGGGAGGGTTTTGTATTATACTAGATGCGTTTAATTAGTTACCTATTTCTGCAGTACACAACAAGTTTGCCAGTGACTAGTCGAGAGGAGAGAGATGACTTGTGTGAGGCTGTAACTCCGCGAGACATACCTTTACTGCATCGCATAATCTACGTGTCTTGTATATATTAATATGTGTCGGATAAGAATGAAGATACTAACTTATTGTTTGATCCAAAAATGGTTTATTGGAATCATAACAATGAAAGATCTAAGAATTAGATCCTTGAAGTTTAGGAGAAATCTTTATGAAATCAAATGAGAATAAGAAATTTTATTGATAATAGATTGCATTACAAAGAAGTGTAAAGTGAATCTAAATATAAAATCTCTCTAGACATGTGTTTAAGATCTCAAAGTGAGAAGAGGATCCTTTCTTGGGAGAAATGAATCATTATTTATCTGAAGATGGGCGCAGAACTACAACAATATGAACCTAACTCATTATCTAATGGGCCTTGAGTAGGATGTAAATCCATCCCCAACAATAAGTCCCCCCAAGTTCGTAGAGAGAGATGAAATCGATCTCTGTGAACTTACGAATAGGGTTTATTAGACAATGAATTAGGCACATATTCATGTCGTGGGTGCATTGTCATGAACAGGCTGCCATGGTTAGGTTGTCATAAATGAAGTGTCATAGACAAACTGTCCCGGGCGAGCTGAGATCGACATACTTCTGATTCCGATCAGACTTCTTACTCCGGGGATGGTTGCACGAGCGAAGCGTGAGGGCGGTGTTCGAACCACCGGAGCAAGTTGCCATGGATAAAGCATCAATCGACTAACTGCCAAGGACAAATCGCCATAGACATCATCATGAACGTACCACCATAACGAACCAGCCCAATCAAATCGCCATAGACATGTCTTCGCGGTATTTGATGTAATCCATGTGTTGATGGAGTGATGAAATTGGCGGGTCAAGTTGTCCTGTTGATCCGCACGCTGCCGTGACCGGTGTGGTCAGCGTGCAAGATGTTTGCAAGATCAACCGAGACGAACTGAAACTGATGGAGTACGCTCGTCATGCCTTGTCAATCCGCAGCTCCTTTTAAAGCTTCAAGAAAATTAAGACTGGTTAGCAACAACGTCGTAAACGTTGATATAATCAAGTAAAGTGACTTGGAACACAAGTCAATATGACGCAACAATCATTATTGTCCCGTAAATATTATATTCATGCGGTTAGAGAATAAATTATTAAAGAAGCAAACTATAAACTTGACCACACTTGCTTATAAAGTCACAAGGACAATAATTATAAGATAAAGTTGTCGGCAAAAACTTATCTTATTGTGGTTTCGTCATGAAGGTGTTAATGTTGCAGAAACGAGTGAACACCAGGATCAAAGACCTTCATGGTGTGCCAATGACAAGATGAAGAGTGGCTTTTGGATAAGTGCTCGCCAAGATGAAGTCTCGAGCTTAGCCAAAATCAAACTCTTGTTGAAGTGATTGCAGAAGCAGAACAGGCGTCTCTTTGATCCCGGTTTCTGGCGTAACACGTCTCTTGATCACGAGATCCCGAACAAACGATTTCGCCCCTAGCAAGGACATGAGATGATCCGAGCAACTAGAACCACGTTGCCTCTGTCTGTGAACTCAAGCCATCAACACTGCAACGGAATCACTGTCCTCTTGAAACACATCAACAACTTCCTCAGGTCATAGTCCGAGCTCGTCTCTCGGCATCAAGGTTCTTTTTTTGTAACGACAAGTGGAAAACAGTTGTACCGAGCAACGGAGGTGAAACCCGATCGCGTCACTCGTCAAAGTCGCAGCCTTTCTACTGGACTCATCAAATTGAAAGCTCTCCACGACCAAAGAGTTATGCCGACTAAAAAGCAGAAGCCAAACATGATATCACGATAATTTTGTCGATATCTCAGCAAATCTTACTCAGCAACTATCTTCCGGGAATCAAGAGGCCCAAGCTCCGTTTCTCGTCACGGTTAAAACAAAGCTCGTGCTCATTCAATTTCCAAGCAACAGCCTAGCCAAGGTCATCACGCTCATACAACTTCAATAACAGTAGCTGTGAACCGACTGAGAGCTCTCTTCGCCCATTTGAGCTTTTGCTTCGTTTGTCTCCGCAACTCTGTTTTGAAGAAAGTTTCGAACTTTGGTGGTCTTTGCTGATATCAACGGCTGAGCTTCATGAGAAAGCTCCCTACTTGTTTGCTGTGTTGATCAGCTCCTCTCAACCCTCTCTCGCTCTGTCTCTTCTTGGGAAGATGGTGAAACTTGGGTTTCTTGTTAGCCGGTTCGGTATGAAGAACAGAGTCGCCGTTTGAGGTGAATTGTCTCTTGGTCGTGTGCCAACTACAGCGGCCTTGTCTCGAGAGCTTGCTTGATAAAGAAGATCGCTTAACAGAGAAGCTTGGCGAGGAGCTTGCATCGACGAGGAGCTTGTTTCTGCTTCATTCTGGATTCGTCGGTGAAGTTTTCAGGATCCGCCAGTGAAGTCGTCGGCGTCTCGCCCGCTTCTGTCCAGAAGATGGACTGGGTTTGTGCGAAGCTTCTGGGACTGCTCTTCTCGGATTGCTCGAGACCGCAAGGCTGAGTCACGGTTCGTCGGCTCTTTGGTGGGTCCGTGTGTGGCTTCGTCGTCGGGAAGGACGACGGTTCTCGCGGATCTCGGAAGCGGTGGAGGACGAGCAGAGAACTCGTCGGCGTTGATGAAGCCGTCGCGATCGATGTCGACTTCCTCCAAGACGCGGTTGAGCTCCGTCCACTGTAAGAAGTCCCCATAGCCTTCAAAAAATTATTTTTACGGGAAGAACTTGTGTGGAGGAGAAAGCTTCATCCTTTCTCTCTCTTTTTTTTTTTTTTTTAATTTCTTCCAAATTTGATTTGCTTCAAAGATTGTTCTCCTTGCCCCCTCCTTCTAGCGCCAACTGTTTGATCCAAAAATGGTTTATTGGAATCATAACAATGAAAGATCTAAGAATTAGATCCTTGAAGCTTAGGAGAAATCTTTATGAAATCAAATGAGAATAAGAAATTTTATTGATAATAGATTGCATTACAAAGAAGTGTAAAGTGAATCTAAATATAAAATCTCTCTAGACATGTGTTTAAGATCTCAAAGTGAGAAGAGGATCATTTGCTAAGGAGAAATGAATCATTATTTATACAAAGATGGAGTCTAGGGCTTCCTAACAATATGAACCTAACTCATTATCTAATGGGCCTTGAGTAGGATGTAAATCCATCCCCAACACTTATACATCATCCATGAGGCCTTCTAGAAGACAGGACAATACAATATCCCTTCTCCATCAATATCATTGATTAAATGATCATTACATATACTATTAGATGTTTATTTCTTCTTCCAGCTAACTGCCCTCACAATATTAATTTTACACAAGTAATAAACTAATACGTATACGTATACAAACACAAGATGATATCTTAAAACTTTATTAACTAGCATAACTCACATAACAGTTTTGCTTAAAAAGATAATATATATGTGGAATATTCGTGGAAGAACTTTGTTTCGTATATATATTATGTGTAGAAACAATATATAGTGTGTAAAGAATGCAAAACTAAGATGAAAATGTCCATTTAGATTGAATTATAATAAATTAACAGCTCACTATATGTCTATTCTTATCGGTTGAAGGTTGCGTCAGTGAGTAGGATTCACTCCTTGTTACAAGTATCATACTACTATTACTTGTCTTTGTAGAGCTTCTAGAAGCTTACTGATTTTCTTTACTTTTAAAATTTTTTCTCTTTTAGCAAAAAAAAAAAAAACATTTTTCTTTACGGAAACATGATGATGGTGAATGAACTAACTGGTCTTCGCGAACTCTATCGAGAGTTTTTTTTATAGACTCTTTGTTTGTCCAAATATTAAAATAAAAACTAACTAACTGGTCTTCGCGAACTCTATCGAGAGTTTTTTTTATAGACTCTTTGTTTGTCCAAATATTAAAATAAAAACTATTTTTTCCAAAGAAGGTTTTGTCTACAGAACCATGTGACATCGAATTTAGTTAGTAATCTAGCTGATAACTAACTGAAAAGCTTTTAGCTCAAGATACTTTTATACTTTCTCTTTCATTTTAATTGTCATTATAGATTTATGCACACAGATTAAAAAAATATATGATTTTAATATATTTCTAAAACAAAAATATAATTACCTATACATCTAATCATATTTCAACCAATAAAAATATAAATTGAAGAATCTTATTAATAAATTTTGTATTGAAATCCTAAAACGACATTTTTTTTGAAACGAAAATTTTTCCCTACAACAACACTTAAACTGAAACGGAGGGAGTGCTTATGAAACGTGGTAAAAACGTAAAACATATAATGCGGTTTTTACCAAAAAAAAACATGTAGTGCAGCCAGCCGGTCACGGTATCAATTGATGAATATTATAACAATGGACTTACCTAACTTCACTTACCCTAATAAGTTACCTAATTTACAACAGAAACTATTTTTAGATACATCAATGCGAATAAAATTAAATGATATCTTTTTTTTTGAACAACAATGATATCAACTTGTATAAACAAAGCACATATTGGAGTAGTTTCTCTAACTCGGGTGTTCATTTGTCTCAATAAAGTTTCTAGAGGTTTACTGGTTTTCTCATTTACATCCTATTTATGCAGTAAATAAGAGCTTACCGATGGCATTTCAAATTTTAATGCCTTATCGAGGAAACTGCATCAAGATAACCGAGCCACACGGGTGAAACTGAAAGAGAGTGATCTATACACGTTACATGAGTTGATAAGCTGAATTAATGAATTAAACTAGTTGGCATCATGCATATAATGATTCGCATACATCGTGCATGTATATAAGAAATCATATTTGCCAGTTGGCTGGACAATCTTGATATGGATAGAAGTTTTTTTGTATCAGTCTAGATTAATTGAATTAGTTACCTATTTCTGCTATACACAAGTTTCCTAGTGACTAATTCAGTGAAATCGAGTTTGTTTAATAAGTTAGACATGAAGCGTCATTATCTGGTCGAGAGAAGAGAGTCCACTACATCCATACTGAGGCTTTCTAGAAGACTAGATAATGTATTATGATCAACTGTTTATTTTTTCTTCCAAGTGTAACTTCCCTCACATAATTATATATATGCAATAAATTAATACGCATAGAAACACAAGATGATATCTTAAAACAAAAGAACAATTTTTTAAAAATTATATGTAAACCATTCATGGAATAACTTGTTTGATAGTGTCTGCAGAATGCAAAACGAATATAAAAATATCCATACATAATCAATTTACTTATAATAAGCTAACTATGTGTTTATACTTGATTACGGTTTTGTCGGTGAGTACGACTCACTCCTTATTACTGTATTCATACTAGGCCAAAGGAAAAACAGAACCAAAGAAACAAACCATAATCGAATCGAAACCAAACAAAAATACTCGAGAAACTGGAATCAGAATAACCAAATGATTCCTATTTACTTATCCAAAACAACCTAATCAAACAAAAAACAGACCCGAACGGATATTCAAATGTATAGAAATATGAATTATATATGCATATAATCTACTTAAATATATATACTATTTAAAAATCTATTAAAAGTATCATAAAATATTTGAAAAACTAGTTAAATAATTATAAAGTATCCAAAATACTCGAGAAACTGTTATCCAAAATATCTAATAAAATTATTACAATCATCCTTATTATTTGATATTTTATCTAAAATATTTGATATTTAATCTGAATTATCCAAACTAATTTATTCAAAAAAGAAAGAATTATCCGTAGTACTATCCTAAGTAACCGAACTGGAACCGGAACCAAATGAGAATCAATTTTTTCCGGATAATTTCCAATTCCTAATTTTACTATCTGAACGAAACCGAACCCAAAATTACTTAAACCGAAATTGAACCAGAAATAATTAGGTAGTAAATGGATTCTTTAACCCTCTACCAGAACATTCGTATACATGAAATACCGAACAAACCAAACTGATACCCGAAATACCTAAGCATGATTCATACTACTATTTGTCTTTGTAAAGCTTCTAGGAAGTTTACCGGTTTTCTTCAATTTAAAACATTTTTTCTTAAAGAAAACATGATTGGTATGGTCTTCGTGAGCTTTATCAAAAGGGTTATAGATTCCATTTTTATAGACTTTTCTTTCTTCTCGCTTTTTCTTTTGTCGAAAGAAGACTATTCTTTTCAAAAAAAATAGTGTCTAAAGAACCTGATTGTTGGGTGACATTGAAAGGGGATATTGACTATTTTATATAGTAATCTAGTTGATGAACTAATTAAAAAGCACATAGCTCAAGGTACTTGCATACTTAAGTGTGGTAAAAGCGTCAAACATATAGTTCGGCCTGCCGGTCACAGTATCATTTGATGAAATATTATACAATGAAATTTCATAATTTCAACCCTACAAAGTTACCTAAGTTACAACATATACTATTTTGAAATGCGAATAAAAATATATAATATCTTCAACTTGGATAGGCAAATCATAAACAAAGCACAAACTGGAGTAGTTGCTCTGGTTCAAGTGTTAATTGACTCAATAAAGCTTCCAGAAGCTTGCTGGTTTTGTCTTGTGATCAGATAATTCTTTACAGAAAAAATCTAAAAAGGTTAGTAGGGCGACTCTGATACTTATCATAAACTTTTAATTCAAAACAAATTAACAATGATTAGATTGTCTCAATCTACATATTAGTGTTTTTTTTTCAAATTTCCAGTGTGGAGTATTAGCGGTTCTGTAATTTTAGTAGAAAAAAAAATGTTATTCCACGGTTTAGGGGTTAAAATAGTTTTTTTTGCTCACTCATTTTTAGGTTTCTTTGGTTAGTTTTATACGAACGTGATTTTGTTTTTTGAACCTATGTACATATCAAAGCCATAACATGAGCTGCGTTTGCGTTAGTAAAATATAAACCGAGCCAACTCTTCTTCCACCTCCTCCTCTTCCCTATATAAAGGCTCTGCTACCTTGCGTAACCTCATAGTAAATCACATTTTCTTAACTTTTTTTGTATCTTTCTTTCTTCAAACATACACTTAAACTCTGTTTACTTCAATTAAACTCAATAGTCAATACTCTCTCTCTCAGAAGCTTCTTTGTTTCTTCTTTGACCAGTACCATGATTATGGACAAGTCCAGAAACAGAGCTGAGGAAGTTTCAAAAGATTTGATTCCCGGTTTACCATCGGATTTAGCTATGGAGTGTTTGGTCAGAGTTCCGTACCAATTTCAATCCGCCATGAGATCGGTTTGCCGTTCTTGGCGAAGCTTACTCTCCGACCCTTCATTCATCGGAGAGCGGAGGAGATGCGGCAAGGCAGAGCTTCTCCTCTGCCTCGTCCAACCGCTTCCGCCGCCAAATCCAGCGTCTAGAGCGGTTGGAGAGACAGAGACACTGCTGGCCGTGGAGGAGAAGGGTGAGAAGCGCGTTTCCTGCACGCCACGGTTTGGTTTCAGCGTTTACAACGCTACAATATCCACGTGGAACCACGTCGCGTTTCCCGATCATCAGATCCCGCTTTTCTGCGAGTGCGTCTCGGTTCAAGACGCAGGGAAGATTCTGCTCATCGGCGGGTGGGATCCGGAGACGTTACAGCCGGTGAAAGACGTCTACGTTCTCGAAGTAAACGGAAAGAGGTGGAGACGAGGAGCGCCGATGAAAGAATCACGCTCCTTCTTCGCCTGCACATCCGTTGGTTCGACGAAAGTGTACGTCGCCGGAGGACACGACGACCAGAAGAACGCCTTGCGATCAGCTGAGGTGTACGACGTGGAGAAAGACGAGTGGTCGACGATTCCATCGATGGCTGAAGGAAGAGACGAATGTCAAGGGTTCTCCATGGGGACGGGGCTAGGAGGATTCTGCGTTCTAAGCGGCTACGCAACGGAGTCTCAAGGGAGGTTCAAACAGGACGGAGAAGTTTACGATCCTACGACAAAGTCATGGTCAAGAATCGAAAACGTGTGGCCGTTTGCGGATACTAGTCCTAGAGGCCGCACCGTTGTAGACACTAGAGGCTCTTCTAGTTTACGTTGTTTCACAGACCGTGAGTTCAGCCAGCGTCAATGGGAAAGTAAAGACGGTTCAAGAAAATGGAAACTGGATGTTGAAGCTATACAGCTTCCGACGAGTGGAAGTTCAGTTTACGTTGGAAGCTCTGGAGGTGAAGCGGTGGTAATGATCGGCGGAAGAAGAGACAGCGAAGGAGTGATGATGAAGACGAAAGAGGAGAAGGATGTCGGAAAGTGGAGTCATGTCAATGACATACCTTTTGGTTTCTCCACACTTCCATTCTCACATGCTTCAATCTATGTCTGAAAATTTGATATATAGATTAGCAGCATAACCTTTGACTCCTCATCATATGAATAACTTGGAAGATCATTTCGAAAGTATTTTGAAATACAACATATACTAGAGGCTATTACCTTTTTGGATCCTATGGAGAAAATATAAATCTGGTTGTAGTCTCATTTTCAAGAGACAAATATGTATACCTAAACAAGTTGTTCAGGATACAAGAGCTAACGTGTTGAGTGGATAGATACGTTTCACACCTTAGGAGATTATCATACTTATTCTCAGATAGAAAGTAATCAGCAGAACGTAAATGCTGATTTCCCTAGATGGACAAAACCACCAGACGATAACTACAAATGCATCTTTGATGCAAGTTTCGACTACAAAACAAATATTGTGAACTAACGCAAATCAATCTCCACGAAAAGCAAACAAAAGCTTAAGAGAAATTTGAATGAGTCAAATATCTGTTTTAGCGTCTGTATATTGTGAATGAATAATTTACAATTCATTAAAAATGTATCTATACAGCTTCATAAACTTAATATTCATTTTCCATTTAGGAAACATAATTCTCCAGTAAAAATGGTGTTTCTAAATGATAAAAGATAGAGTAATTTGCATACAAAATTTACAATAGTCACCACACTGAAGCAAGATCACTGCAACATGTTATGGAATACATAAGAAATCATGGATTAAAAACTATATGTTCTGAGGGTGACTCAAAAGTTCTGATCGATGTCATCAAAAAGCCAAAGATCTCAATATCTTTTTAAAAGGAAAAAGATCTCAATATCAAGATAGATGCGATGATATCTATGTTGGTTCTTTGTATTTTAGCCAATGTTCATTTCTGTATAGCGGGCAAACAATACACCAGCTCATCTCTTAGCTAATTGTATATGTTATTCTAGACTTCTAGTGCATCTTCATCATACTTACCATGGTATGGTGGCTGTCTAGTCTAATGCATTGTATTGTAATTCTGTAAACTCTTTTTAATTTACAAAAGAAAATTGCCGTTAAAAATAGATTAGCAGCATAAAAATGTGATTACGACGACCAAGTTATGTACTTTTTTAATGTGTGACATATACGACATGACGCAACAATATTACCAGTATTTGGTTTGGGTTTGTTCAAAAGCCCATTATAGTCCGAGACGAACTGATCAACAACAACAGCGATTTTGAATTACTGAAATTCACATTTTTACTCTTTACGTCAAAGAGGCGAAATTATCGTACTAGTAAACAACAAATTTAAGCTGTAATGGAATGACGTGGAATGACTTAATCCATTAATTTCATAGTTTATGGTTTTTTATCATTTGATATTAATGGAATGAAATATTCGTTCCACCAATTTCAAAAATAAATAAATAAATAAAATGTAAAGAGAATCATTTCATAACAAATATGATTATGAATGGATGGAATGAAATTCATTCCATTTTTTGATATATTCTATTTTTAGTATTCCTTTTCTTTTAATTCCACCATTTCCTTGTTTTACCGGTTACAACCTTACAGTTTTAACCTTTATCCTTTACGTCCTCTACCTTTTCCTTCAAGTCTTCGACAACAACACCACCAACCACATTTTACATAATCAGGGTTTCGAAAGTTGGTCTCTTTTTCCAATAACAGGAAGACGCAGACATCAAACTTTCAGTTTACTTGTTTGTTTCCTTGATATCTGGCTATGCCTGCTTCGAAGAAGGTTCGCTTAGAGGAAAAAAATCTCCACTTACTCTAACTATTTGTCTGAAATTTTTCGAGATGTTTTTCTCAGGTTTCCGACAGGAACCACATAGAACAAGTTTTCAACAAGTTGTTGGAGGACATTGGAGAAACAGTGGAGTTTTCGTTGCCGGATTGGTCAAACGAAGGGAAACCAACTCCTTACACCTTCATCAAGCGCAGTATCCTTTTAAATCAATCTTATAAAATATAAAATTTTGGTTGGATCATTTCACGTGTTATCGCCTTAGCTAGTTATAAAGATACATACTTGACGGAGAAAACCAAAAAGAAGGTTGAGGATGATGGAATATTCTGTTCTTGTGCCTTGTCCCATGGCTCTTCTTCAGTTGTGTGTGGGAGTGATTGTCATTGTGGGTATGCATTCGTTTATATAAGTTACTTTATTGAACTATATAAAGAGCACTTTCACCATGATTAAGTACGTTCAACTTGGAAAAAATCAATCTTTGTGTAGGATGTTATATTCGAGCTGTTCATCCAGTTGCAATTGTGGGAGTGAGTGTAACAATAAGCCTTTCCAACAAAGGCGTATGAAGAAGTTGAAGTTAACTCAGGTAAATGAATGAATAGTTTCTGATATGAACTTTTGTCCACTTAAGAAATTACAAAGATTTATAGGACAAGCTTTTTCTTAACCCTAAGTTAAGGATAATTGTTAGAAGTTCGTTTCTTATTAATCAATATAGAAAATCGTCTTTTACAACTTAATCAAAACCCTAATGCGAAAAGAAGGAAGAACAATCTATCATAGAATATAATTTAAGAAAACCTAAATAATAAAATGAAACACTAATATCACTGAATAAAATACCTTAACTTGCATATGTATCAATTTCCTAGGATAATTAGGCTTGTTTTTGGGTTGTTGGTTTTTATATTAGCTGTTTTCTGTAGACAGAAAAATGTGGATCAGGAATTGTAGCAGACGAATATATCCAACAAGGAGAGTTTATCATTGAATATGTAGGAGAAGGTGATGATTTGATACGGTTTGATGTTTTGCCTTTCTTCTTAATATATTACAACCTGTTTGCTGAAATGGTTTTTTTTCGTCAAATATTTACCTCAATGTAGTCATAGATGATGTGACTTGTGAAGAAAGGCTTTGGGAGATGAAACGCCGTGGAGAAACAAATTTCTATCTGTGCGAGATAAGCAAAAATATGGTGATTGATGCCACTAGTAAGGGAAATAAATCGAGATTTATCAATCATAGTTGCAACCCTAATACGCAGCTGCAGAAATGGTTTGTTTCTTATCACATTTATTGCTTATGCTTTTGTTTTTAGCAAATTTATCAATGAGTCATGTGTTGCTTGCTATCAGGATAATGGAGGGTGAGACAAGAATCGGCATTTTTGCCATATCTGACATAAATAAGGGAGAGCATATAACTTATGACTATCAGTAAGATGATTTTCTCTCATCCTAGTTTGCATTAAGACATACATATCTGAGTTTATGTTCATATCCATGTTTTCTCTAGTATCATTTCTAGCAAAGTAAGAATTTCATAGTTTTCCAAGTCTATATAATCTGTTGAGTTGTGACACTAATGAAATAGAAGCAGCTTTGTTCGGTAAGGGAGAGAGCATTTAAGATGATTTACTCTCATCCATTACTAACACATATCTGAGTGTATGATCGTCCCCATGTTTCATAGCTTATATATGCTTTATCTAGGATCATTTTGAGTAAGTCTATAATATGCAGAGTGGTGACACTAATGAAATAGAGCAGGTTTGTTCAGTTTGGTCCAGATCAAGAATGCCATTGTGGAGCAATAGGTTGCAGAAAAAAGCTTGGGGTGAAACCAAAGAAACCTAAATCAGCCTCGGATGAAGCTCTTAACATCGTGATATCTGAATTGGCTCAGCCGTCGACACTGCCCCAGGTATTTTGAATATTTATCAGAAATGAAGCTTCAAATATTGATCTTCTCTTTGCCATGGCATAGCTTCACATTCACTTGAGATTTTGTGTGTTATGAGTTGTACGTCGAGACTTATTTAAATTTTTTCCCCCACTTTTGGTTAGGTTCATCAAAATGAAGGTATACTTGAAGGTAAGTATGAATTTTTGTTTCTACTCTATTTGCGAGAGAACCTTAGTGTGCTTTGGTTTGTAAGAGAAAAGCAATTTGGATTCCCTCGTCTCTCCAGGAACATTAATTAACAAGCTTAGCGAAGAGCAAACATGTCCTCGTAATTGCATTGGTGTAGTGATCAGGTTGTCTCGCCCCACGAGAGATAGGTATGTATAAACTTCTGGCTTCTTGGATTAGTTTTCTGGCTCATGTCATACTTTTCTCTAACGTGATATTCGAGATTTTCAGATGTTTTTGCATCATTAGACGTTTTGATGAATTTACAAGAAAGCACACGGTATTACTTGTTCTTGCCTTCTAACTTGGCACAATCATTCTTAATATAAGACATGAGTTTACATTTTGTAACTTGGTTCAGGTGATGTTCGAGGATGGTGTTACTGAGTTTATTGACCTGTCGAAAGAAGACTGGGAGATTCTATCTGACTAAAAACGCTTTTCAGGTGATTTAAACCACATTGGTTGATTTCACTTTATTAATGAAGCATATATAGAGTTATTAAGTAATCCTTGCAGCTATGTTTCTGCAGCTTTCTTTGAAAAGAAAAGTTGAGAAAGCTGAACAAATCTGTCTTGGTGAAGTGAAGCACCCAACATCGTGGTCTTTCAGTTTGGTTTGAGGATTGGTGCAGTGACTTTGTTATTGCCGGTGTTGTACTATGATATAATGTTTGTAAGATGTCTACCTGAAACAATATTTATACTTTTTCTCATTCCTTTTTTCGTGAGCATCTCAAGATGACGATGAACTTGTGGCTTGTACTGTTTCTGTTTCAAAAGACTACTCTACTTTCTTAAAAACTCTCCCAAGGAATTCATAGGAGTTTTTGTGCTTTTTCGATATTAATGAGTTTTTAATGTCTGGGACATACTCGTTGCCAAAGTTAGCTGATAGCACAAAAAAGTGTGGGACTCTTGTTATTAATTTACCATTTTTGTGGTGACTGGTGATGGATTGACGACTCGCGTGGTAGGTGGTGAAGTGAGTATGCGGTTCTGGTTCACCAACTCAAAAGCAGGAGGGGTTGGGGAATGATAGCGACACTACTACTTTGTAGTTGGTAAAATTTTTTTTTTTGAATACAATTAAGTAGTTTGTAAATTCTTTCTAATAATTATGAAAACTCAAATCGGTTAGTAAAAAAACTAAACCAGCAGAGTATTTACTAATTGTGTAAACTTCCATAATGAGTGAATTTACTAATAGTTTATTAATGTATATAATAAGTTCTAAAACACATTTATTAACAACTATACAAAAATTTACGGTTAATCATCAACATGCTATCGTTACACAAGTATTTTCATAAAAAAAAAGTTAATGATACTCCAAATGAAACTTCTAAACGTAAAATTTTATAAACAGATTAAATTATCGAGGTTATAAATTCGTTAATATAACTATTCTCTTAATTTGTAGCACACTAATTAATCAATATTAAAAATGTATTTATTACTAATATCAAAACTCTAGTAATTATTAACAAAAGATCTGATTAAACATTAATGATTGATATTTGGGCTTGCTAAACAAAACATTGATTAAAAGTAGTTATATACATTGAGTAGAAATTATAATCGTCTTAAGAATGTAAAATGGGTTAAAGGAAGTTGACTGGTAAAGTAACACACAGTGGACTCACCAAACTTCTTGGGATCTCTCCTTTTCTATAAAGTAGTGAGTTCAGAACCTGTAAAGAACTCGTCTTTCGAAAGTCTCGTTCAGACCAAACTCAAGCTCTCACACTTCTAATCATCGAAGATGAAGGTGATAGACAAGATCCAGTCTCTAGCCGACGAAGGCAAAACAGCCTTCTCCTTCGAGTTCTTCCCACCGAAGACAGAAGACGGAGTCGACAATCTCTTCGAGCGTATGGACCGCATGGTCGCTTACGGACCGACCTTCTGCGACATCACCTGGGGAGCCGGTGGATCCACCGCGGATCTAACCCTCGACATCGCTTCGAGGATGCAGAACGTCGTCTGCGTCGAGAGCATGATGCATCTCACCTGCACCAACATGCCTGTCGAGAAGATAGATCACGCGCTCGAGACGATTAGATCTAACGGGATTCAGAACGTGCTTGCGCTCAGAGGAGACCCTCCTCATGGTCAGGACAAGTTCGTTCAGGTGGAAGGAGGGTTCGGTTGCGCTTTGGATCTCGTGAATCATATTAGGAGCAAGTATGGTGATTACTTTGGGATCACCGTTGCTGGTTATCCTGGTAATGTCTTTGATCTTTTTTTGGTTTGGTGTGGTTATGATTTGAGCTAAAGTTTGGATCTTTGGAACTCAGAGGCTCATCCTGATGTTATTGGAGAGAATGGGCTTGCTTCTAGTGAAGCTTACCAGAGTGATCTTGAGTACCTGAAGAAAAAGGTCTTGTCTTTTTTGTTGTAAAGGTCTTGCCTTTTTTTGCGTTGTGTGTTTTGAGTTTGGATCGTTTTCTTGTTAACAGGTTGATGCTGGAGCTGATCTGATTGTTACTCAGCTTTTCTATGATACTGATGTGTTCCTCAAGTTTGTGAATGACTGTCGGCAAATTGGGATCAAGTGTCCCATTGTTCCTGGGATTATGCCCATTAATAACTACAAAGGGTTCTTGCGTATGACTGGTTTCTGTAAGACCAAGGTAATGTTTTTGAGCTCTTACTATAAACATCAAGTTAATGTGTGATATTGCTGTTACTTTCCCATAAAGTGTTTGATTGCAAGCTTAAGTTGAACATGTGTATTTAAGGTTCCTTAGTTGATCTTGATCTGCTAGGTTAACATATGCTTTTTGTATGATGGTGATAGTCACATATTAGTATAGATTTTAATGTTCCGCTCCATATTGTAGATACCAGCTGAGGTGATGGGTGCCTTGGAGCCTATCCAGGACAATGAAGAAGCTGTGAAAGCCTATGGTATTCACCTGGGAACAGAGATGTGTAAAAAGATTTTGGCTCATGGAATCAAGTCTCTTCATCTCTACACATTGAACATGGAGAAATCAGCTCTTGCGATACTGATGGTTGGTCCTCAGTTTCTTACTACCTGGTGTACTACTGGATTCTCCTAACTATCGTGCTGGTGTTGCAGAATCTTGGTATGATTGATGAGTCCAAAATTTCCCGCTCTTTACCATGGAGACGCCCTGCTAATGTTTTCCGTACTAAGGAGGATGTGCGTCCAATTTTCTGGTAACCACACTTAGTTTCTCATGTTTTGATTATGCTTAGCCATAGATGTTAATACACATAGAGTGTATAAGACTTTCTAATGTTTTGAAGGGCCAACCGTCCAAAGAGCTACATATCTAGAACCAAGGGTTGGGAAGACTTCCCACAAGGCAGGTGGGGTGATTCACGCAGTGCTTCCTATGGTGCACTCTCTGATCATCAGGTACTACAACAGCATCTGTAATTGCATATCTCTCTTTCAGGAATTGATTTGCTTCAGATTGTTAATGTAGCATCTTGTTTTGAGCTTCTCACTACCCTTTGAACACTGGTGAACTAAATGCTTTTTGTTGTCAGTTCTCACGTCCACGAGCACGTGACAAGAAGCTTCAACAAGAATGGGTTGTCCCATTGAAAAGCGTTGAAGATATTCAGGAGGTAGAACATCTCTTTCACTACTGCACATAAACAATTGTTTCCTTCACTTACAATAATCTTGTGAAACACTGTTACATAACAGAAATTCAAGGAGCTCTGCCTTGGAAACTTAAAGAGCAGTCCATGGTCTGAACTAGACGGACTCCAGCCAGAGACAAAGATCATAAACGAGCAACTGGTGAAAATAAACTCCAAAGGCTTCTTGACCATCAATAGCCAACCATCTGTCAACGCCGAGAGATCTGATTCCTCAACTGTTGGTGAGCAATAAGTTCCCTCTTAACTATCTTCTCATAACTAGTGCTATTGCCTCAAGACTCATCAAAAAAACCTTTTCACTTGTGTATGATTTGTAGGATGGGGTGGTCCTGGTGGATATGTATACCAAAAGGCTTACCTAGAGTTTTTCTGCTCAAAGGAGAAGTTAGATGCAGTTGTTGAGAAATGCAAAGCTTTGCCTTCTATAACTTACATAGCTGTGAACAAAGGAGACAACTGGGTATCAAACACTGCTCAGTCTGATGTGAATGCTGTTACTTGGGGAGTTTTCCCGGCTAAGGAAATCATTCAACCAACTATTGTTGATCCCGCTAGCTTCAAAGTCTGGAAAGATGAAGCGTTTGAGACTTGGTCAAGAAGCTGGGCTGACTTGTACCCAGAAGCTGACCCTTCCAGAAACTTGCTCGAGGAGGTAAACTGAAAAAAGAAAAGAAAAACAATCTTGTTCTTGGCTAGTTTTGCCTTTTTGCGTTGTGTGTTTTGAGTTTGGATCGTTTTCTTGTTAACAGGTTGATGCTGGAGCTGATCTGATTGTTACTCAGCTTTTCTATGATACTGATGTGTTCCTCAAGTTTGTGAATGACTGTCGGCAAATTGGGATCAAGTGTCCCATTGTTCCTGGGATTATGCCCATTAATAACTACAAAGGGTTCTTGCGTATGACTGGTTTCTGTAAGACCAAGGTAATGTTTTTGAGCTCTTACTATAAACATCAAGTTAATGTGTGATATTGCTGTTACTTTCCCATAAAGTGTTTGATTGCAAGCTTAAGTTGAACATGTGTATTTAAGGTTCCTTAGTTGATCTTGATCTGCTAGGTTAACATATGCTTTTTGTATGATGGTGATAGTCACATATTAGTATAGATTTTAATGTTCCGCTCCATATTGTAGATACCAGCTGAGGTGATGGGTGCCTTGGAGCCTATCCAGGACAATGAAGAAGCTGTGAAAGCCTATGGTATTCACCTGGGAACAGAGATGTGTAAAAAGATTTTGGCTCATGGAATCAAGTCTCTTCATCTCTACACATTGAACATGGAGAAATCAGCTCTTGCGATACTGATGGTTGGTCCTCAGTTTCTTACTACCTGGTGTACTACTGGATTCTCCTAACTATCGTGCTGGTGTTGCAGAATCTTGGTATGATTGATGAGTCCAAAATTTCCCGCTCTTTACCATGGAGACGCCCTGCTAATGTTTTCCGTACTAAGGAGGATGTGCGTCCAATTTTCTGGTAACCACACTTAGTTTCTCATGTTTTGATTATGCTTAGCCATAGATGTTAATACACATAGAGTGTATAAGACTTTCTAATGTTTTGAAGGGCCAACCGTCCAAAGAGCTACATATCTAGAACCAAGGGTTGGGAAGACTTCCCACAAGGCAGGTGGGGTGATTCACGCAGTGCTTCCTATGGTGCACTCTCTGATCATCAGGTACTACAACAGCATCTGTAATTGCATATCTCTCTTTCAGGAATTGATTTGCTTCAGATTGTTAATGTAGCATCTTGTTTTGAGCTTCTCACTACCCTTTGAACACTGGTGAACTAAATGCTTTTGTTGTCAGTTCTCACGTCCACGAGCACGTGACAAGAAGCTTCAACAAGAATGGGTTGTCCCATTGAAAAGCGTTGAAGATATTCAGGAGGTAGAACATCTCTTTCACTACTGCACATAAACAATTGTTTCCTTCACTTACAATAATCTTGTGAAACACTGTTACATAACAGAAATTCAAGGAGCTCTGCCTTGGAAACTTAAAGAGCAGTCCATGGTCTGAACTAGACGGACTCCAGCCAGAGACAAAGATCATAAACGAGCAACTGGTGAAAATAAACTCCAAAGGCTTCTTGACCATCAATAGCCAACCATCTGTCAACGCCGAGAGATCTGATTCCTCAACTGTTGGTGAGCAATAAGTTCCTCTTAACTATCTTCTCATAACTAGTGCTATTGCCTCAAGACTCATCAAAAACCTTTTCACTTGTGTATGATTTGTAGGATGGGGTGGTCCTGGTGGATATGTATACCAAAAGGCTTACCTAGAGTTTTTCTGCTCAAAGGAGAAGTTAGATGCAGTTGTTGAGAAATGCAAAGCTTTGCCTTCTATAACTTACATAGCTGTGAACAAAGGAGACAACTGGGTATCAAACACTGCTCAGTCTGATGTGAATGCTGTTACTTGGGGAGTTTTCCCGGCTAAGGAAATCATTCAACCAACTATTGTTGATCCCGCTAGCTTCAAAGTCTGGAAAGATGAAGCGTTTGAGACTTGGTCAAGAAGCTGGGCTGACTTGTACCCAGAAGCTGACCCTTCCAGAAACTTGCTCGAGGAGGTAAACTGAAAAAAGAAAAGAAAAAACAATCTTGTTCTTGGCTAGTTTTGCTTTTGACAATGGTTTATGAACTGATTTTTAATTTCGGAATGCAGGTGAAGAACAGCTACTACTTGGTGAGTTTGGTAGAGAATGACTACATCAACGGTAACATATTCACAGTCTTTGCTGATCTTTGAGGACATCCAGAAACAATTCTATCAGTTTCCTACAGCCTTCATGATTTGCTTTTGTAATGTTTAAAAATATTGTGATTTTTGGTTTCTACTTCCTGTTTTCATTATCATATTGATTTTCCAATTAAGTTTATAAGAAAACATCAGTTCCATTATCCTTACGGCCTTACCTATCCAAACAAAAGCATAAAATGAGGAGATGACCAATATAGATTCAAATGATAGATTGTTGAGCACGTTTATGAAACTTGAGCCTCTTTCTATGATTCAAATGCTCTGTTTTTAGCCACTGGAACCTAGCGAACTTGATAAAAGCAGCCATACTCAATTCTTCAACAGTGTAAACCATACTGTTAAACAAACTAGTGAAGAAAAATACAAGTAAACAACAAAACATTTGCCACAAGCAAAGACTCCACTTTCAGTAATCGTCTCCTTTGGAAATAACCTCTTTGCAAGTTGGACGCAACAAGATAGTGTGCTCAAACTGAGAAATATAGCTTCCTTTGACATCACACACTGGAGGGCATGGCTAAAGAAAACAACACAAAAAACCAACTTTCCATCAAAATGTTAATCAACGGAGTAACTCAGAGGATATAATCAGTTAACAATCTTTACCTCAATGATGCCAGAATCACACAGATTCTTTAAAGCCATTAAGTATTTGGTTTCACCAAGACGGTCCAAATAGCGTCTGCAGAAGGCTAGAGTGGAGAAATTCTTGTTAATGGTTGCAAGGAGTTGTTTAGCTCTTGGTAACCTCAAGGGGACATGACCCACATCATAGTTTTTCATGTAATGGCTACATTCTAGGAAGCACGAGGTAAGCGGAAGCACGAGGTGTTAAGCTAGTGAGCGGCCGAGAAGAAGCTATCGAAGTACATATGGAATTAAGAGCTGAGGCTTGGAGAATCCAAGTATTTTGAAGGTATCTAAGTTTGAAAGATGAAAAATTTCGGTTTATTTAATGGAAATTCGAGGTTGGTCGAAGAAGAACCTAGTTCGAGCCTCAAGAAAACGCTGACAAATTTAGATCGTAGTCGGCCAGAGATGATTGCGGCACAGAAAGAGTCACCGATGGACGACTGCTTATAACAGGCAACCGGCCTCGGCCGACTAATAAGGAATTTGGGATTTTTTTAACCACAACACATTGTAATTCACTCCAGAAACCAACCGACTAGCTCGGCAAATTTTCTCGATTGATCATGTGGAAAATACTTTGATATTCGAAAATCTGAACGGTATCTAATAGACCTGAAATACGAACTAATTAAAACGCTTACCGAGATCAAGCCAAGAGAGTCTAAGGATCGGGAATGACCTTAGAGTCGGAGATATGTTAAACCGCGAGTAAATACCACTAGTTATTAAAGCGATGTCTTAGGAAGCCGAGGTGGCGGAAGCACGAGGTGTTAAGCTAGTGAGCGCCGAGAAGAAGCTATCGAGTACATATGGAATTAAGAGCTGAGGCTTGGAGAATCCAAGTATTTTGAAGGTATCTAAGTTTGAAAGATGAAAAACGGTTTATTTAATGGAAATTGAGGTTGGTCGAAAAAGAACCTAGTTCGAGCCTCAAGAAAACGCTGACAAATTTAGATCGTAGTCGGACAGAGATGATTGCGGAACACAGAAAGAGTCACCGATGGACGACTGCTTATAACAGGCAACCGGCCTCGGCCGACTACTAAGGAATTTGGGATTTTTTTAACCACAACACATTGTAATTCACTCCAGAAACCAACCGACTAGCTCGGCAAATTTTCTCGATTGATCATGTGGAAAATACTTTGATATTCGAAAATCTGAACGGTATCTAATAGACCTGAAATCTGAACTAATTAAAGCTTACGAGATCAAGCCGAGAGTCTAAGGATCGGGAATGACCTTAGAGTCGGAGATATGTTAAACCGCGAGTAAATACCACTAGTTGTTAAAGCACGATGTCTTAGGAAGCACGAGGTAAGCGGAAGCACGAGGTGTTAAGCTAGTGAGCGGCCGAGAAGAAGCTATCGAAGTACATATGGAATTAAGAGCTGAGGCTTGGAGAATCCAAGTATTTTGAAGGTATCTAAGTTTGAAAGATGAAAAACTTCGGTTTATTTAATGGAAATTCGAGGTTGGTCGAAGAAGAACCTAGTTCGAGCCTCAAGAAAACGCTGACAAATTTAGATCGTAGTCGGACAGAGATGATTGCGGAACACAGAAAGAGTCACCGATGGACGACTGCTTATAACAGGCAACCGGCCTCGGCCGACTACTAAGGAATTTGGGATTTTTAACCACAACATTGTAATTCACTCCAGAAACCAACCGACTAGCTCGGCAAATTTTCTCGATTGATCATGTGGAAAATACTTTGATATTCAAAAATCTGAGCGGTATCTAATAGACCTGAAATCTGAACTAATTAAAGCGCTTACGAGATCAAGCGAGAGAGTCTAAGGATCGGGAATGACCTTAGAGTCGGAGATATGTTAAACATGAGTAAATACCACTAGTTGTTAAAGCACGATGTCTTAGGAAGCACGAGGTAAGCGGAAGCACGAGGTGTTAAGCTAGTGAGCGGCCGAGAAGAAGCTATCGAAGTACATATGGAATTAAGAGCTGAGACTTGGAGAATCCAAGTATTTTGAAGGTATCTAAGTTTGAAAGATGAAAAACTTGGTTTATTTAATGGAAATTCGAGGTTGGTGAAGAAGAACCTAGTTCGAGCCTCAAGAAAACGCTGACAAATTTAGATCGTGGTCGGACGAGAGATGATTGCGGAACACAGAAAGAGTCACCGATGGACGACTGCTTATAACAGGCAACCGGCCTCGGCCGACTACTAAGGAATTTGGGATTTTTTTAACCACAACACATTGTAATTCACTCCAGAAACCAACCGACTAGCTCGGCAAATTTTCTCGATTGATCATGTGGAAAATACTTTGATATTCGAAAATCTGAACGGTATCTAATAGACCTGAAATACGAACTAATTAAGCTTACGAGATCAAGCCGAGAGTCTAAGGATCGGGAATGACCTTAGAGTCGGAGATATGTTAAACCGCGAGTAAATACCACTAGTTGTTAAAGCACAATGTCTTAGGAAGCACGAGGTAAGCGGAAGCACGAGGTGTTAAGCTAGTGAGCGGCCGAGAAGAAGCTATCGAAGTACATATGGAATTAAGAGCTGAGGCTTGGAGAATCCAAGTATTTTGAAGGTATCTAAGTTTGAAAGATGAAAAACTTCGGTTTATTTAATGGAAATTCGAGGTTGGTCGAAGAAGAACCTAGTTCGAGCCTCAAGAAAACGCTGACAAATTTAGATCGTAGTCGGACAGAGATGATTGCGGAACACAGAAAGAGTCACCGATGGACGACTGCTTATAACGAGCAACCGGCCTCGACGACTACTAAGGAATTTGGGATTTTTAACCACAACATTGTAATTCACTCCAGAAACCAACCGACTAGCTCGGCAAATTTTCTCGATTGATCATGTGGAAAATACTTTGATATTCAAAAATCTGAACGGTATCTAATAGACCTGAAATCTGAACTAATTAAAGCGCTTACGAGATCAAGCCGAGAGTCTAAGGATCGGGAATGACCTTAGAGTCGGAGATATGTTAAACCGAGTAAATACCACTAGTTGTTAAAGCACGATGTCTTAGGAAGCACGAGGTAGCGGAAGCACGAGGTGTTAAGCTAGTGGCGGCGAGAAGCTATCGAAGTACATATGGAATTAAGAGCTGAGACTTGGAGAATCCAAGTATTTTGAAGGTATCTAAGTTTGAAAGATGAAAAACTTCGGTTTATTTAATGGAAATTCGAGGTTGGTCGAAGAATAACCTAGTTCGAGCCTCAGCGTGACAAATTTAGATCGTGAGTCGGCCGAGATGATTGCGAACACAGAAAGAGTCACCGATGGACGACTGCTTATAACAGGCAACCGGCCTCGGCCGACTACTAAGGAATTTGGGATTTTTTTAACCACAACACATTGTAATTCACTCCAGAAACCAACCGACTAGCTCGGCAAATTTTCTCGATTGATCATGTGGAAAATACTTTGATATTCGAAAATCTGAACGGTATCTAATAGACCTGAAATACGAACTAATTAAAACGCTTACCGAGATCAAGCCGAGAGAGTCTAAGGATCGGGAATGACCTTAGAGTCGGAGATATGTTAAACGAGTAAATACCACTAGTTGTTAAAGCCGCGATGTCTTAGGAAGCACGAGGTAAGCGGAAGCACGAGGTGTTAAGCTAGTGGCTGACGAGAAAAGCTATCGAAGTACATATGGAATTAAGAGCTGAGGCTTGGAGAATCAAGTATTTTGAAGGTATCTAAGTTTGAAAGATGAAAAACTTCGGTTTATTTAATGGAAATTGAGGTTGGTCAAAGAAGAACCTAGTTCGAGCCTCAAGCGCTGACAAATTTAGATCGTGAGTCGTCTGAGAGATGATTATGAACACGAAAGAGTCACCGATGGGCGACTGCTTATAACAGGCAACCGCCTCGGCCGACTACTAAGGAATTTGGGATTTTTAACCACAACACATTGTAATTCACTCCAGAAACCAACCGACTAGCTCGGCAAATTTTCTCGATTGATCATGTGGAAAATACTTTGATATTCGAAAATCTGAGCGGTATCTAATAGACCTGAAATCTGAACTAATTAAAGCGCTTACGAGATCAAGCCGAGAGAGTCTAAGGATCGGGAATGACCTTAGATTCGAGATATGTTTAACAAGCGAGTAAATACCACTAGTTGTTAAAGCCGCGATGTCTTAGGAAGCCGCGAGGTAAGCGGAAGCACGAGGTAGCGGAAGCACGAGGTGTTAAGCTAGTGGCGGCGAGAAAAGCTATCGAAGTACATATGGAATTAAGAGTGAGGCTTGGAGAATCAAGTATTTTGAAGGTATCTAAGTTTGAAAGATGAAAAACGGTTTATTTAATGGAAATTGAGGTTGGTCGAAGAAGAACCTAGTTCGAGCCTCAAGCGCTGACAAATTTAGATCGTGAGTCGGACGAGATGATTGCGAACACGAAAGAGTCACCGATGGGCGACTGCTTATAACGAACAACCGGCCTCGGCCGACTACTAAGAATTTGGGATTTTTAACCACAACACATTGTAATTCACTCCAGAAACCAACCGACTAGCTCGGCAAATTTTCTCGATTGATCATGTGGAAAATACTTTGATATTGAAAATCTGAGCGGTATCTAATAGACCTGAAATCTGAACTAATTAAAAGCTTACGAGATCAAGCCGAGAGAGTCTAAGGATCGGGAATGACCTTAGAGTCGGAGATATGTTAAACATGAGTAAATACCACTAGTTGTTAAAGCCGCGATGTCTTAGGAAGAACGAGGTAAGCGGAAGCGAGGTGTTAAGCTAGTGGCGGCGAGAAGAAGCTATCGAAGTACATATGGAATTAAGAGCTGAGGCTTGGAGAATCCAAGTATTTTGAAGGTATCTAAGTTTGAAAGATGAAAAACTTCGGTTTATTTAATGGAAATTCGAGGTTGGTCGAAGAAGAACCTAGTTCGAGCCTCAAGAAAACGCTGACAAATTTAGATCGTAGTCGGACAGAGATGATTGCGGAACACGAAAGAGTCACCGATGGGCGACTGCTTATAACGAGCAACGGCCTCGGCCGACTACTAAGGAATTTGGGATTTTTTTAACCACAACACATTGTAATTCACTCCAGAAACCAACCGACTAGCTCGGCAAATTTTCTCGATTGATCATGTGGAAAATACTTTGATATTCGAAAATCTGAACGGTATCTAATAGACCTGAAATACGAACTAATTAAAACGCTTACGAGATCAAGCCGAGAGTCTAAGGATGGGAATGACCTTAGAGTCGGAGATATGTTAAACCGCGAGTAAATACCACTAGTTGTTAAAGCGATGTCTTAGGAAGCGAGGTAGCGGAAGCCGCGAGGTGTTAAGCTAGTGGCGGCGAGAAAAGCTATCGAAGTACATATGGAATTAAGAGCTGAGACTTGGAGAATCCAAGTATTTTGAAGGTATCTAAGTTTGAAAGATGAAAAACGGTTTATTTAATGGAAATTGAGGTTGGTCGAAGAATAACCTAGTTCGAGCCTCAAGAAAACGCTGACAAATTTAGATCGTGAGTCGGACGAGATGATTGCGGAACGAGAAAGAGTCACCGATGGACGACTGCTTATAACAGGCAACCGCCTCGGCCGACTACTAAGGAATTTGGGATTTTTAACCACAACACATTGTAATTCACTCCAGAAACCAACCGACTAGCTCGCAAATTTTCTCGATTGATCATGTGGAAAATACTTTGATATTCGAAAATCTGAGCGGTATCTAATAGACCTGAAATCTGAACTAATTAAAGCGCTTACGAGATCAAGCGAGAGAGTCTAAGGATCGGGAATGACCTTAGAGTCGGAGATATGTTAAACCGCGAGTAAATACCACTAGTTGTTAAAGCACGATGTCTTAGGAAGCCGCGAGGTAAGCGGAAGCACGAGGTGTTAAGCTAGTGAGCGCCGAGAAGAAGCTATCGAGTACATATGGAATTAAGAGCTGAGGCTTGGAGAATCAAGTATTTTGAAGGTATCAAAGTTTGAAAGATGAAAAACTTGGTTTATTTAATGGAAATTCGAGGTTGGTCAAAGAAGAACCTAGTTCGAGCCTCGAAAGCTGACAAATTTAGATCGTAGTCGGACAGAGATGATTGCGGAACGAAAGAGTCACCGATGGACGACTGCTTATAACAGGCAACCGCCTCGCCGACTACTAAGAATTTGGGATTTTTAACCACAACACATTGTAATTCACTCCAGAAACCAACCGACTAGCTCGCAAATTTTCTCGATTGATCATGTGGAAAATACTTTGATATTCGAAAATCTGAGCGGTATCTAATAGACCTGAAATCTGAACTAATTAAAGCGCTTACGAGATCAAGCGAGAGAGTCTAAGGATCGGGAATGACCTTAGAGTCGGAGATATGTTAAACCGCGAGTAAATACCACTAGTTGTTAAAGCACGATGTCTTAGGAAGCACGAGGTAAGCGGAAGCACGAGGTGTTAAGCTAGTGAGCGGCCGAGAAGAAGCTATCGAAGTACATATGGAATTAAGAGCTGAGGCTTGGAGAATCCAAGTATTTTGAAGGTATCTAAGTTTGAAAGATGAAAAACTTCGGTTTATTTAATGGAAATTCGAGGTTGGTCGAAGAAGAACCTAGTTCGAGCCTCGAAAGCTGACAAATTTAGATCGTAGTCGGACAGAGATGATTGCGGAACACAGAAAGAGTCACCGATGGACGACTGCTTATAACAGGCAACCGGCCTCGGCCGACTACTAAGGAATTTGGGATTTTTTTAACCACAACACATTGTAATTCACTCCAGAAACCAACCGACTAGTAGGTATTCAGCTAGTGAGCGGCCGAGAAGAAGCTATCGGTACATATGGAATTAAGAGCTGAGGCTTGGAGAATCAAGTATTTTGAAGGTATCTAAGTTTGAAAGATGAAAAACTTCGGTTTATTTAATGGAAATCCGAGGTTGGTCGAAGAAGAACCTAGTTCGAGCCTCAAGAAAACGCTGACCAAGATCAGGCCGGGAAAATCTAAAGATCGGGAATGACCTTAGAGTCGGAGATATGCTATTATGGGAGTAAATCATGTGTTAGTTAGGGAAAGGTCAAGAGAAAGACTGTATAGCTCTATTTAAAGAAGCAATGTCTTTAGAGAGTCTAAGGATGGGAATGACCTTAGAGTCAGATATATGTTAAATCGCGAGTAAATACCACTAGTTGTTAAAGCACGATGTCTTAGGAAGCACGAGCTAAGCGGAAGCGAGGTGTTAAGCTAGTGAGCCGAGAAGAAGCTATCGAGTACATATGGAATTAAGAGCTGAGGCTTGGAGAATCCAAGTATTTTGAAGGTATCTAAGTTTGAAAGATGAAAAACTTGGTTTATTTAATGGAAATTGAGGTTGGTCGAAGAAGAACCTAGTTCGAGCCTCGAAAGCGTGACAAATTTAGATCGTAGTCGGACAGAGATGATTGCGAACACGAAAGAGTCACCGATGGGCGACTGCTTATAACAGGCAACCGGCCTCGGCCGACTACTAAGAATTTGGGATTTTTAACCACAACACATTGTAATTCACTCCAGAAACCAACCGACTAGCTCGGCAAATTTTCTCGATTGATCATGTGGAAAATACTTTGATATTCGAAAATCTGAACGGTATCTAATAGACCTGAAATACGAACTAATTAAAACGCTTACCGAGATCAAGCCGAGAGAGTCTAAGGATCGGGAATGACCTTAGAGTCGGAGATATGTTAAACCGCGAAAATACCACTAGTTGTTAAAGCCGCGATGTCTTAGGAAGAGCGAGGTAAGCGGAAGCGAGGTGTTAAGCTAGTGAGCGGCGAGAAGAAGCTATCGAAGTACATATGGAATTAAGAGCGAGGCTTGGAGAATCAAGTATTTTGAAGGTATCTAAGTTTGAAAGATGAAAAACTTGGTTTATTTAATGGAAATCGAGGTTGGTCAAAGAAGAACCTAGTTCGAGCCTCGAAAGCTGACAAATTTAGATCGTAGTCGGACAGAGATGATTGCGGAACACAGAAAGAGTCACCGATGGACGACTGCTTATAACAGGCAACCGGCCTCGGCCGACTACTAAGGAATTTGGGATTTTTTTAACCACAACACATTGTAATTCACTCCAGAAACCAACCGACTAGCTCGGCAAATTTTCTCGATTGATCATGTGGAAAATACTTTGATATTCGAAAATCTGAGCGGTATCTAATAGACCTGAAATCTGAACTAATTAAAGCGGCTTACGAGATCAAGCGAGAGAGTCTAAGGATCGGGAATGACCTTAGAGTCGGAGATATGTTAAACCGCGAGTAAATACCACTAGTTGTTAAAGCACAATGTCTTAGGAAGCCGCGAGGTAGCGGAAGCGCGAGGTGTTAAGCTAGTGGCGGCGAGAAAAGCTATCGAGTACATATGGAATTAAGAGCTGAGGCTTGGAGAATCAAGTATTTTGAAGGTATCTAAGTTTGAAAGATGAAAAACGGTTTATTTAATGGAAATTGAGGTTGGTCGAAGAAGAACCTAGTTCGAGCCTCAGCGTGACAAATTTAGATCGTAGTCGGACGAGAGATGATTGCGAACACGAAAGAGTCACCGATGGGCGACTGCTTATAACAGGCAACCGCCTCGGCCGACTACTAAAATTTGGGATTTTTAACCACAACACATTGTAATTCACTCCAGAAACCAACCGACTAGTAGGTATTCAGCTAGTGAGCCGAGAAGAAGCTATCGAAGTACATATGGAATTAAGAGCTGAGGCTTGGAGAATCAAGTATTTTGAAGGTATCTAAGTTTGAAAGATGAAAAACGGTTTATTTAATGGAAATCGAGGTTGGTGAAGAAGAACCTAGTTCGAGCCTCAAGCGTGACCAAGATCAGGCGGGAAAATCTAAAGATCGGGAATGACCTTAGAGTCGGAGATATGCTATTATGGGAGTAAATCATGTGTTAGTTAGGGAAAGGTCAAGAGAAAGACTGTATAGCTCTATTTAAAGAAGCAATGTCTTTAGAGAGTCTAAGGATCGGGAATGACCTTAGAGTCGGATATATGTTAAATCGCGAGTAAATACCACTAGTTGTTAAAGCACGATGTCTTAGGAAGCACGAGGTAAGCGGAAGCACGAGGTGTTAAGCTAGTGAGCGGCCGAGAAGAAGCTATCGAAGTACATATGGAATTAAGAGCTGAGGCTTGGAATATCAAGTATTTTGAAGGTATCTAAGTTTGAAAGATGAAAAACCGGTTTATTTAATGGAAATTGAGGTTGGTCGAAGAAGAACCTAGTTCGAGCCTCAAGCGTGACAAATTTAGATCGTAGTCGGCCAGAGATGATTGCGGCACAGAAAGAGTCACCGATGGACGACTGCTTTTAACAGGCAACCGGCTGCGGCCGACTACTAAGGAATTTGAGATTTTTTTAACCACAACACATTGTAATTCACTCCAGAAACCAACCGACTAGCTCGGCAAATTTTCTCGATTGATCATGTGGAAAATACTTTGATATTCGAAAATCTGAACGGTATCTAATAGACCTGAAATCTGAACTAATTAAAGCGCTTACGAGATCAAGCGAGAGAGTCTAAGGATCGGGAATGACCTTAGATTCGAGATATGTTTAACAAGCGGTAAATACCACTAGTTGTTAAAGCGATGTCTTAGGAAGCCGCGAGGTAAGCGGAAGCACGAGGTGTTAAGCTAGTGGCGGCGAGAAGAAGCTATCGGTACATATGGAATTAAGAGCTGAGGCTTGGAGAATCCAAGTATTTTGAAGGTATCTAAGTTTGAAAGATGAAAAACTTCGGTTTATTTAATGGAAATTCGAGGTTGGTCGAAGAAGAACCTAGTTCGAGCCTCAAGAAAACGCTGACAAATTTATATCGTAGTCGGCCAGAGATGATTGCGGCACAGAAAGAGTCACCGATGGACGACTGCTTATAACAGGCAACCGGCCTCGGCCGACTACTAAGGAATTTGGGATTTTTTTAACCACAACACATTGTAATTCACTCCAGAAACCAACCGACTAGTAGGTATTCAGCTAGTGAGCGGCCGAGAAGAAGCTATCGAAGTACATATGGAATTAAGAGCTGAGGCTTGGAGAATCCAAGTATTTTGAAGGTATCTAAGTTTGAAAGATGAAAAACTTCGGTTTATTTAATGGAAATCGAGGTTGGTGAAGAAGAACCTAGTTCGAGCCTCAAGCGTGACCAAGATCAGGCCGGAAAATCTAAAGATCGGGAATGACCTTAGAGTCGGAGATATGCTATTATGGGAGTAAATCTTGTGTTAGTTAGGGAAAGGTCAAGAGAAAGACTGTATAGCTCCTATTTAAAGAAGCAATGTCTTTAGAGAGTCTAAGGATCGGGAATGACCTTAGAGTCAGATATATGTTAAATCGCGAGTAAATACCACTAGTTGTTAAAGCACGATGTCTTAGGAAGCACGAGCTAAGCGGAAGCACGAGGTGTTAAGCTAGTGAGCGGCCGAGAAGAAGCTATCGAAGTACATATGGAATTAAGAGCTGAGGCTTGGAGAATCCAAGTATTTTGAAGGTATCTAAGTTTGAAAGATGAAAAACTTCGGTTTATTTAATGGAAATTCGAGGTTGGTCGAAGAAGAACCTAGTTCGAGCCTCAAGCGTGACAAATTTAGATCGTGAGTCGGACGAGATGATTGCGAACACGAAAGAGTCACCGATGGACGACTGCTTATAACAGGCAACCGGCCTCGGCCGACTACTAAGGAATTTGGGATTTTTTTAACCACAACACATTGTAATTCACTCCAGAAACCAACCGACTAGCTCGGCAAATTTTCTCGATTGATCATGTGGAAAATACTTTGATATTGAAAATCTGAGCGGTATCTAATAGACCTGAAATCTGAACTAATTAAAGCGCTTACGAGATCAAGCCGAGAGAGTCTAAGGATGGGAATGACCTTAGAGTCGGAGATATGTTAAACCGCGAGTAAATACCACTAGTTGTTAAAGCACGATGTCTTAGGAAGCACGAGGTGGCGGAAGCACGAGGTGTTAAGCTAGTGGCGGCCGAGAAGAAGCTATCGGTACATATGGAATTAAGAGCTGAGGCTTGGAGAATCCAAGTATTTTGAAGGTATCTAAGTTTGAAAGATGAAAAACGGTTTATTTAATGAAAATTCGAGGTTGGTGAAGAAGAACCTAGTTCGAGCCTCAAGAAAACGCTGACAAATTTAGATCGTAGTCGGACGAGAGATGATTGCGGAACGAGAAAGAGTCACCGATGGGCGACTGCTTATAACAGGCAACCGGCCTCGGCCGACTACTAAGGAATTTGGGATTTTTAACCACAACACATTGTAATTCACTCCAGAAACCAACCGACTAGCTCGCAAATTTTCTCGATTGATCATGTGGAAAATACTTTGATATTCGAAAATCTGAGCGGTATCTAATAGACCTGAAATCTGAACTAATTAAAGCGCTTACGAGATCAAGCGAGAGAGTCTAGGATCGGGAATGACCTTAGAGTCGGAGATATGTTAAACCGCGAGTAAATACCACTAGTTGTTAAAGCACGATGTCTTAGGAAGCACGAGGTAAGCGGAAGCACGAGGTGTTAAGCTAGTGAGCGGCCGAGAAGAAGCTATCGAAGTACATATGGAATTAAGAGCTGAGGCTTGGAGAATCCAAGTATTTTGAAGGTATCTAAGTTTGAAAGATGAAAAACTTCGGTTTATTTAATGGAAATTCGAGGTTGGTCGAAGAAGAACCTAGTTCGAGCCTCAAGAAAACGCTGACAAATTTAGATCGTAGTCGGCCAGAGATGATTGCGGCACAGAAAGAGTCACCGATGGACGACTGCTTATAACAGGCAACCGGCCTCGGCCGACTACTAAGGAATTTGGGATTTTTTTAACCACAACACATTGTAATTCACTCCAGAAACCAACCGACTAGTAGGTGTTCAGCTAGTGAGCGGCCGAGAAGAAGCTATCGAAGTACATATGGAATTAAGAGCTGAGGCTTGGAGAATCCAAGTATTTTGAAGGTATCTAAGTTTGAAAGATGAAAAACTTCGGTTTATTTAATGGAAATCCGAGGTTGGTCGAAGAAGAACCTAGTTCGAGCCTCAAGAAAACGCTGACCAAGATCAGGCCGGGAAAATCTAAAGATCGGGAATGACCTTAGAGTCGGAGATATGCTATTATGGGAGTAAATCTTGTGTTAGTTAGGGAAAGGTCAAGAGAAAGACTGTATAGCTCCTATTTAAAGAAGCAATGTCTTTAGAGAGTCTAAGGATCGGGAATGACCTTAGAGTCAGATATATGTTAAATCGCGAGTAAATACCACTAGTTGTTAAAGCACGATGTCTTAGGAAGCGAGGTGGCGGAAGCACGAGGTGTTAAGCTAGTGGCGGCCGAAGAAGCTATCGAGTACATATGGAATTAAGAGTCGAGGCTTGGAGAATCCAAGTATTTTGAAGGTATCTAAGTTTGAAAGATGAAAAACGGTTTATTTAATGGAAATTGAGGTTAGTCGAAGAAGAACCTAGTTCGAGCCTCAAGAAAACGCTGACAAATTTAGATCGTAGTCGGCCAGAGATGATTGCGGCACAGAAAGAGTCACCGATGGACGACTGCTTATAACAGGCAACCGGCCTCGGCCGACTACTAAGGAATTTGGGATTTTTTTAACCACAACACATTGTAATTCACTCCAGAAACCAACCGACTAGCTCGGCAAATTTTCTCGATTGATCATGTGGAAAATACTTTGATATTCGAAAATCTGAACGGTATCTAATAGACCTGAAATCTGAACTAATTAAAGCGCTTACGAGATCAAGCGAGAGAGTCTAAGGATCGGGAATGACCTTAGAGTCGGAGATATGTTAAACCGCGAGTAAATACCACTAGTTGTTAAAGCACGATGTCTTAGGAAGCGAGGTAAGCGGAAGCCGCGAGGTGTTAAGCTAGTGGCGGCGAAGAAGCTATCGAGTACATATGGAATTAAGAGCGAGGCTTGGAGAATCCAAGTATTTTGAAGGTATCTAAGTTTGAAAGATGAAAAACTTCGGTTTATTTAATGGAAATTCGAGGTTAGTCGAAGAAGAACCTAGTTCAAGCCTCAAGAAAACGCTGACAAATTTAGATCGTAGTCGGACAGAGATGATTGCGGCACAGAAACAGTCACCGATGGATGACTGCTTTTAACAGGCAACCGACTGCGGCCGACTACTAAGGAATTTGGGATTTTTTAACCACAACACATTGTAATTCACTCCAGAAACCAACCGACTAGCTCGGCAAATTTTCTCGATTGATCATGTGGAAAATACTTTGATATTCGAAAATCTGAACGGTATCTAATAGACCTGAAATACGAACTAATTAAAACGCTTACCGAGATCAAGCCGAGAGAGTCTAAGGATCGGGAATGACCTTAGAGTCGGAGATATGTTAAACCGCGAGTAAATACCACTAGTTGTTAAAGCACGATGTCTTAGGAAGCGAGGTAAGCGGAAGCACGAGGTGTTAAGCTAGTGGCGGCGAAGAAGCTATCGAAGTACATATGGAATTAAGAGGCTTGGAGAATCCAAGTATTTTGAAGGTATCTAAGTTTGAAAGATGAAAAACCGGTTTATTTAATGGAAATTGAGGTTGGTGAAGAAGAACCTAGTTCGAGCCTCAAAGCGTGACAAATTTAGATCGTAGTCGGCCAGAGATGATTGCGGCACAGAAAGAGTCACCGATGGGCGACTGCTTATAACAGGCAACCGCCTCGCCGACTACTAAGAATTTGGGATTTTTAACCACAACATTGTAATTCACTCCAGAAACCAACCGACTAGTAGGTGTTCAGCTAGTGGCGGCCGAAGAAGCTATCGAGTACATATGGAATTAAAGCTGAGGCTTGGAGAATCAAGTATTTTGAAGGTATCTAAGTTTGAAAGATGAAAAACGGTTTATTTAATGGAAATCCGAGGTTGGTCGAAGAAGAACCTAGTTCGAGCCTCAAGAAAACGCTGACCAAGATCAGGCCGGGAAAATCTAAAGATCGGGAATGACCTTAGAGTCGGAGATATGCTATTATGGGAGTAAATCTTGTGTTAGTTAGGGAAAGGTCAAGAGAAAGACTGTATAGCTCTATTTAAAAAGCAATGTCTTTAGAGAGTCTAAGGATCGGGAATGACCTTAGAGTCAGATATATGTTAAATCGCGAGTAAATACCACTAGTTGTTAAAGCCACGATGTCTTAGGAAGCACGAGGTGCGGAAGCACGAGGTGTTAAGCTAGTGGCGGCGAGAAGAAGCTATCGAAGTACATATGGAATTAAGAGCTGAGGCTTGGAGAATCCAAGTATTTTGAAGGTATCTAAGTTTGAAAGATGAAAAACTTGGTTTATTTAATGGAAATTGAGGTTGGTCGAAGAAGAACCTAGTTCGAGCCTCAAGAAAACGCTGACAAATTTAGATCGTAGTCGGCCAGAGATGATTGCGGCACAGAAAGAGTCACCGATGGACGACTGCTTATAACGAACAACCGGCTGCGGCCGACTACTAAGAATTTGAGATTTTTAACCACAACACATTGTAATTCACTCCAGAAACCAACCGACTAGCTTCGGCAAATTTTCTCGATTGATCATGTGGAAAATACTTTGATATTGAAAATCTGAGCGTATCTAATAGACCTGAAATCTGAACTAATTAAAGCGCTTACGAGATCAAGAGAGAGTCTAAGGATCGGGAATGACCTTAGATTCGGAGATATGTTTAACAAGCGGTAAATACCACTAGTTTTAAAGCACGATGTCTTAGGAAGCCGAGGTAAGCGGAAGCCGCGAGGTGTTAAGCTAGTGGCGGCGAAGAAGCTATCGAAGTACATATGGAATTAAGAGCTGAGGCTTGGAGAATCAAGTATTTTGAAGGTATCTAAGTTTGAAAGATGAAAAACTTGGTTTATTTAATGGAAATTGAGGTTGGTCGAAGAAGAACCTAGTTCGAGCCTCAAGAAAACGCTGACAAATTTAGATCGTGAGTCGGACGAGAGATGATTGCGGAACACGAAAGAGTCACCGATGGGCGACTGCTTATAACGAGCAACGGCCTCGGCCGACTACTAAGAATTTGGGATTTTTAACCACAACACATTGTAATTCACTCCAGAAACCAACCGACTAGCTTCGGCAAATTTTCTCGATTGATCATGTGGAAAATACTTTGATATTCGAAAATCTGAGCGGTATCTAATAGACCTGAAATCTGAACTAATTAAAGCGCTTACGAGATCAAGCGAGAGAGTCTAAGGATCGGGAATGACCTTAGAGTCGGAGATATGTTAAACCGCGAGTAAATACCACTTGTTGTTAAAGCACGATGTCTTAGGAAGCACGAGGTAAGCGGAAGCACGAGGTGTTAAGCTAGTGAGCGCCGAGAAGAAGCTATCGGCACATATGGAATTAAGAGCTGAGGCTTGGAGAATCCAAGTATTTTGAAGGTATCTAAGTTTGAAAGATGAAAAACTTGGTTTATTTAATGGAAATTGAGGTTGGTCGAAGAAGAACCTAGTTCGAGCCTCAAGAAAACGCTGACAAATTTAGATCGAGTCGGCCAGAGATGATTATGAACACGTAAAGAGTCACCGATGGACGACTGCTTATAACAGGCAACCGCCTCGCCGACTACTAAGGAATTTGGGATTTTTAACCACAACACATTGTAATTCACTCCAGAAACCAACCGACTAGCTCGGCAAATTTTCTCGATTGATCATGTGGAAAATACTTTGATATTCGAAAATCTGAACGGTATCTAATAGACCTGAAATACTTAACTAATTAAAACGCTTACCGAGATCAAGCCGAGAGTCTAAGGATCGAATGACCTTAGAGTCGAGATATGTTAAACCGCGAAAGTAAATACCACTAGTTTTAAAGCACGATGTCTTAGGAAGCACGAGGTGCGGAAGCACGAGGTGTTAAGCTAGTGAGCGCCGAGAAGAAGCTATCGGCACATATGGAATTAAGAGCTGAGGCTTGGAGAATCCAAGTATTTTGAAGGTATCTAAGTTTGAAAGATGAAAACTTCGGTTTATTTAATGGAAATTGAGGTTGGTCAAGAAGAACCTAGTTCGAGCCTCAAGAAAACGCTGACAAATTTAGATCGTAGTCGGCCGAGAGATGATTGCGGCACAGAAAGAGTCACCGATGGGCGACTGCTTATAACGAGCAACGGCCTCGGCCGACTACTAAGGAATTTGGGATTTTTTTAACCACAACACATTGTAATTCACTCCAGAAACCAACCGACTAGTAGGTGTTCAGCTAGTGAGCGGCCGAGAAGAAGCTATCGAAGTACATATGGAATTAAGAGCTGAGGCTTGGAGAATCCAAGTATTTTGAAGGTATCTAAGTTTGAAAGATGAAAAACTTGGTTTATTTAATGGAAATTCGAGGTTGGTGAAGAAGAACCTAGTTCGAGCCTCAAAGCTGACCAAGATCAGGCGGGAAAATCTAAAGATCGGGAATGACCTTAGAGTCGGAGATATGCTATTATGGGAGTAAATCTTGTGTTAGTTAGGGAAAGGTCAAGAGAAAGACTGTATAGCTCCTATTTAAAGAAGCAATGTCTTTAGAGAGTCTAAGGATCGGGAATGACCTTAGAGTCAGATATATGTTAAATCGCGAGTAAATACCACTAGTTGTTAAAGCCGCGATGTCTTAGGAAGCACGAGGTGCGGAAGCACGAGGTGTTAAGCTAGTGGCGGCGAAGAAGCTATCGAAGTACATATGGAATTAAGAGCTGAGGCTTGGAGAATCCAAGTATTTTGAAGGTATCTAAGTTTGAAAGATGAAAAACTTCGGTTTATTTAATGGAAATTCGAGGTTAGTCGAAGAAGAACCTAGTTCAAGCCTCAAGAAAACGCTGACAAATTTAGATCGTAGTCGGACAGAGATGATTGCGGCACAGAAAGAGTCACCGATGGACGACTGCTTATAACGAGCAACCGGCCTCGGCCGACTACTAAGAAATTTGGGATTTTTAACCACAACACATTGTAATTCACTCCAGAAACCAACCGACTAGCTTCGGCAAATTTTCTCGATTGATCATGTGGAAAATACTTTGATATTGAAAATCTGAGCGGTATCTAATAGACCTGAAATCTGAACTAATTAAGCGCTTACGAGATCAAGCGAGAGAGTCTAAGGATCGGGAATGACCTTAGAGTCGGAGATATGTTAAACAGCGAGTAAATACCACTAGTTGTTAAAGCCGCGATGTCTTAGGAAGCACGAGGTAAGCGGAAGCACGAGGTGTTAAGCTAGTGGCGGACGAGAAAAGCTATCGAAGTACATATGGAATTAAGAGCTGAGGCTTGGAGAATCAAGTATTTTGAAGGTATCTAAGTTTGAAAGATGAAAAACTTGGTTTATTTAATGGAAATTCGAGGTTGGTGAAGAAGAACCTAGTTCGAGCCTCAAGCGTGACAAATTTAGATCGTGAGTCGGACGAGAGATGATTGCGGCACAGAAAGAGTCACCGATGGACGACTGCTTATAACGAGCAACCGGCCTCGGCCGACTACTAAGAAATTTGGGATTTTTAACCACAACACATTGTAATTCCTCCAGAAACCAACCGACTAGTAGGTGTTCAGCTAGTGGCGGCCGAGAAAAGCTATCGAAGTACATATGGAATTAAGAGCTGAGGCTTGGAGAATCAAGTATTTTGAAGGTATCTAAGTTTGAAAGATGAAAAACGGTTTATTTAATGGAAATCGAGGTTGGTGAAGAAGAACCTAGTTCGAGCCTCAAGAAAACGCTGACCAAGATCAGGCGGGAAAATCTAAAGATGGGAATGACCTTAGAGTGGAGATATGCTATTATGGGAGTAAATCTTGTGTTAGTTAGGGAAAGGTCAAGAGAAAGACTGTATAGCTCTATTTAAAGAAGCAATGTCTTTAGAGAGTCTAGGATCGGGAATGACCTTAGAGTCAGATATATGTTAAATCGCGAGTAAATACCACTAGTTGTTAAAGCCGCGATGTCTTAGGAAGCCGCGAGGTAGCGGAAGCCGCGAGGTGTTAAGCTAGTGGCGGACGAGAAAAGCTATCGAAGTACATATGGAATTAAGAGTCGAGGCTTGGAGAATCAAGTATTTTGAAGGTATCTAAGTTTGAAAGATGAAAAACTTGGTTTATTTAATGGAAATTGAGGTTGGTCGAAGAAGAACCTAGTTCGAGCCTCAGCGTGACAAATTTAGATCGTGAGTCGGACGAGAGATGATTGCGGCACAGAAAGAGTCACCGATGGACGACTGCTTATAACAGGCAACCGCCTCGCCGACTACTAAGGAATTTGGGATTTTTAACCACAACACATTGTAATTCACTCCAGAAACCAACCGACTAGCTCGGCAAATTTTCTCGATTGATCATGTGGAAAATACTTTGATATTGAAAATCTGAGCGGTATCTAATAGACCTGAAATCTGAACTAATTAAAGCGCTTACGAGATCAAGCCGAGAGAGTCTAAGGATCGGGAATGACCTTAGAGTCGGAGATATGTTAAACAGCGAGTAAATACCACTTGTTGTTAAAGCACGATGTCTTAGGAAGCGAGGTAAGCGGAAGCACGAGGTGTTAAGCTAGTGGCGGCGAGAAAAGCTATCGAAGTACATATGGAATTAAGAGCTGAGGCTTGGAGAATCAAGTATTTTGAAGGTATCTAAGTTTGAAAGATGAAAACTTCGGTTTATTTAATGGAAATTCGAGGTTGGTCGAAGAAGAACCTAGTTCGAGCCTCAGCGTGACAAATTTAGATCGTGGTCGGACGAGATGATTGCGGAACAGAAAGAGTCACCGATGGGCGACTGCTTATAACGAGCAACCGGCCTCGGCCGACTACTAAGGAATTTGGGATTTTTAACCACAACACATTGTAATTCCTCCAGAAACCAACCGACTAGCTTCGGCAAATTTTCTCGATTGATCATGTGGAAAATACTTTGATATTCGAAAATCTGAGCGGTATCTAATAGACCTGAAATCTGAACTAATTAAAGCGCTTACGAGATCAAGCCGAGAGAGTCTAAGGATCGGGAATGACCTTAGAGTCGGAGATATGTTAAACCGCGAGTAAATACCACTAGTTGTTAAAGCACGATGTCTTAGGAAGCCGCGAGGTAGCGGAAGCCGCGAGGTGTTAAGCTAGTGGCGGCGAGAAGCTATCGAAGTACATATGGAATTAAGAGCTGAGGCTTGGAGAATCAAGTATTTTGAAGGTATCTAAGTTTGAAAGATGAAAAACTTGGTTTATTTAATGGAAATTGAGGTTGTTGAAGAAGAACCTAGTTCGAGCCTCAAGAAAACGCTGACAAATTTAGATCGTGGTCGGACGAGAGATGATTGCGGAACAGAAAGAGTCACCGATGGACGACTGCTTATAACAGGCAACGGCCTCGGCCGACTACTAAGAATTTGGGATTTTTAACCACAACACATTGTAATTCACTCGAAACCAACCGACTAGTAGGTGTTCAGCTAGTGGCGGCGAGAAGAAGCTATCGAAGTACATATGGAATTAAGAGCTGAGGCTTGGAGAATCAAGTATTTTGAAGGTATCTAAGTTTGAAAGATGAAAAACGGTTTATTTAATGGAAATTCGAGGTTGGTCGAAGAACCTAGTTCGAGCCTCAAGAAAACGCTGACAAATTTAGATCGTGAGTCGGACGAGAGATGATTGCGGAACAGAAAGAGTCACCGATGGGCGACTGCTTATAACAGGCAACGGCCTCGGCCGACTACTAAGAATTTGGGATTTTTAACCACAACACATTGTAATTCACTCCAGAAACCAACCGACTAGCTCGGCAAATTTTCTCGATTGATCATGTGGAAAATACTTTGATATTCGAAAATCTGAGCGGTATCTAATAGACCTGAAATCTGAACTAATTAAAGCGCTTACGAGATCAAGCCGAGAGAGTCTAAGGATCGGGAATGACCTTAGAGTCGGAGATATGTTAAACCGCGAGTAAATACCACTAGTTGTTAAAAGCCGCGATGTCTTAGGAAGCCGCGAGGTAGCGGAAGCCGCGAGGTGTTAAGCTAGTGGCGGCGAGAAAAGCTATCGAAGTACATATGGAATTAAGAGTCGAGGCTTGGAGAATCAAGTATTTTGAAGGTATCTAAGTTTGAAAGATGAAAAACTTGGTTTATTTAATGGAAATTGAGGTTAGTCGAAGAAGAACCTAGTTCGAGCCTCAAGAAAACGCTGACAAATTTAGATCGTGAGTCGGACGAGAGATGATTGCGGCACGAGAAAGAGTCACCGATGGGCGACTGCTTATAACAGGCAACCGGCCTCGGCCGACTACTAAGAATTTGGGATTTTTAACCACAACACATTGTAATTCACTCCAGAAACCAACCGACTAGCTTCGGCAAATTTTCTCGATTGATCATGTGGAAAATACTTTGATATTGAAAATCTGAGCGGTATCTAATAGACCTGAAATCTGAACTAATTAAAGCGCTTACGAGATCAAGCGAGAGAGTCTAAGGATCGGGAATGACCTTAGAGTCGGAGATATGTTAAACGCGAGTAAATACCACTAGTTGTTAAAAGCCGCGATGTCTTAGGAAGCCGCGAGGTAGCGGAAGCCGCGAGGTGTTAAGCTAGTGGCGGCGAAGAAGCTATCGAAGTACATATGGAATTAAGAGCTGAGGCTTGGAGAATCAAGTATTTTGAAGGTATCTAAGTTTGAAAGATGAAAAACTTGGTTTATTTAATGGAAATTCGAGGTTGGTGAAGAAGAACCTAGTTCGAGCCTCAAGCGTGACAAATTTAGATCGTGAGTCGGCCAGAGATGATTGCGGAACAGAAAGAGTCACCGATGGGCGACTGCTTATAACAGGCAACGGCCTCGGCCGACTACTAAGGAATTTGGGATTTTTAACCACAACACATTGTAATTCACTCGAAACCAACCGACTAGTAGGTGTTCAGCTAGTGGCGGCGAGAAGAAGCTATCGAAGTACATATGGAATTAAGAGCTGAGGCTTGGAGAATCAAGTATTTTGAAGGTATCTAAGTTTGAAAGATGAAAAACGGTTTATTTAATGGAAATTCGAGGTTGGTGAAGAAGAACCTAGTTCGAGCCTCAAGAAAACGCTGACAAATTTAGATCGTAGTCGGACGAGAGATGATTGCGGAACAGAAAGAGTCACCGATGGGCGACTGCTTATAACAGGCAACCGGCCTCGGCCGACTACTAAGGAATTTGGGATTTTTAACCACAACACATTGTAATTCACTCCAGAAACCAACCGACTAGCTCGGCAAATTTTCTCGATTGATCATGTGGAAAATACTTTGATATTGAAAATCTGAGCGGTATCTAATAGACCTGAAATCTGAACTAATTAAAAGCTTACGAGATCAAGCCGAGAGTCTAAGGATCGGGAATGACCTTAGAGTCGGAGATATGTTAAACCGCAGTAAATACCACTAGTTGTTAAAACACGATGTCTTAGGAAGCACGAGGTAAGCGGAAGCACGAGGTGTTAAGCTAGTGGCGGCCGAAGAAGCTATCGAAGTACATATGGAATTAAGAGCTGAGACTTGGAGAATCAAGTATTTTGAAGGTATCTAAGTTTGAAAGATGAAAAACGGTTTATTTAATGGAAATTCGAGGTTGGTGAAGAAGAACCTAGTTCGAGCCTCAAGAAAACGCTGACAAATTTAGATCGTAGTCGGACGAGAGATGATTGCGGAACAGAAAAGAGTCACCGATGGGCGACTGCTTATAACAGGCAACCGGCCTCGGCCGACTACTAAGGAATTTGGGATTTTTAACCACAACACATTGTAATTCACTCCAGAAACCAACCGACTAGCTCGGCAAATTTTCTCGATTGATCATGTGGAAAATACTTTGATATTGAAAATCTGAGCGGTATCTAATAGACCTGAAATCTGAACTAATTAAAGCGCTTACGAGATCAAGCCGAGAGTCTAAGGATCGGGAATGACCTTAGAGTCGGAGATATGTTAAACCGCGAGTAAATACCACTAGTTGTTAAAAGCCGCGATGTCTTAGGAAGCACGAGGTAAGCGAAGCACGAGGTGTTAAGCTAGTGAGCGCCGAGAAGAAGCTATCGAGTACATATGGAATTAAGAGCTGAGGCTTGGAGAATCAAGTATTTTGAAGGTATCTAAGTTTGAAAGATGAAAAACGGTTTATTTAATGGAAATTGAGGTTGGTCAAGAAGAACCTAGTTCGAGCCTCAAAGCGTGACAAATTTAGATCGTAGTCGGACGAGATGATTGCGGAACACGAGAAAGAGTCACCGATGGGCGGCTGCTTATAACGAGCAACGGCCTCGGCGACTACTAAGGAATTTGGGATTTTTAACCACAACACATTGTAATTCACTCCAGAAACCAACCGACTAGCTTCGGCAAATTTTCTCGATTGATCATGTGGAAAATACTTTGATATTCGAAAATCTGAGCGGTATCTAATAGACCTGAAATCTGAACTAATTAAAGCGCTTACGAGATCAAGCGAGAGTCTAAGGATCGGGAATGACCTTAGAGTCGGAGATATGTTAAACCGCAGTAAATACCACTAGTTGTTAAAGCACGATGTCTTAGGAAGCGAGGTAAGCGGAAGCACGAGGTGTTAAGCTAGTGGCGGCGAGAAAAGCTATCGAAGTACATATGGAATTAAGAGCTGAGGCTTGGAGAATCAAGTATTTTGAAGGTATCTAAGTTTGAAAGATGAAAAACGGTTTATTTAATGGAAATTGAGGTTGTTGAAGAAGAACCTAGTTCGAGCCTCAAGAAAACGCTGACAAATTTAGATCGTGGTCGGACGAGAGATGATTGCGGCACAGAAAGAGTCACCGATGGGCGACTGCTTATAACAGGCAACCGGCCTCGGCCGACTACTAAGAATTTGGGATTTTTAACCACAACACATTGTAATTCACTCGAAACCAACCGACTAGTAGGTGTTCAGCTAGTGGCGGCGAGAAGAAGCTATCGAGTACATATGGAATTAAGAGCTGAGGCTTGGAGAATCCAAGTATTTTGAAGGTATCTAAGTTTGAAAGATGAAAAACGGTTTATTTAATGGAAATCGAGGTTGGTGAAGAAGAACCTAGTTCGAGCCTCAAGAAAACGCTGACCAAGATCAGGCGGGAAAATCTAAAGATCGGGAATGACCTTAGAGTCGGAGATATGCTATTATGGGAGTAAATCTTGTGTTAGTTAGGGAAAGGTCAAGAGAAAGACTGTATAGCTCTATTTAAAGAAGCAATGTCTTTAGAGTCTAAGGATCGGGAATGACCTTAGAGTCAGATATATGTTAAATCGCGAGTAAATACCACTAGTTGTTAAAACACGATGTCTTAGGAAGCACGAGGTAAGCGGAAGCCGCGAGGTGTTAAGCTAGTGGCGGCGAGAAAAGCTATCGAAGTACATATGGAATTAAGAGGCTTGGAGAATCAAGTATTTTGAAGGTATCTAAGTTTGAAAGATGAAAAACGGTTTATTTAATGGAAATTCGAGGTTGGTGAAGAAGAACCTAGTTCGAGCCTCAAAGCGTGACAAATTTAGATCGTAGTCGGACGAGATGATTGCGAACACGAAAAGAGTCACCGATGGGCGACTGCTTATAACGAGCAACCGCCTCGGCCGACTACTAAGGAATTTGGGATTTTTAACCACAACACATTGTAATTCACTCCAGAAACCAACCGACTAGCTCGGCAAATTTTCTCGATTGATCATGTGGAAAATACTTTGATATTCGAAAATCTGAGCGGTATCTAATAGACCTGAAATCTGAACTAATTAAAAGCGCTTACGAGATCAAGCGAGAGAGTCTAGGATGGGGAATGACCTTAGAGTCGGAGATATGTTAAACATGAGTAAATACCACTAGTTGTTAAAACGATGTCTTAGGAAGAGCGAGGTAAGCGGAAGCCGCGAGGTGTTAAGCTAGTGGCGGCGAGAAAAGCTATCGAAGTACATATGGAATTAAGAGCGAGGCTTGGAGAATCCAAGTATTTTGAAGGTATCTAAGTTTGAAAGATGAAAAACGGTTTATTTAATGGAAATCGAGGTTGGTGAAGAAGAACCTAGTTCGAGCCTCGAAAGCGTGACCAAGATCAGGCGGGAAAATCTAAAGATCGGGAATGACCTTAGAGTCGGAGATATGCTATTATGGGAGTAAATCATGTGTTAGTTAGGGAAAGGTCAAGAGAAAGACTGTATAGCTCCTATTTAAAGAAGCAATGTCTATAGAGAGTCTAAGGATCGGGAATGACCTTAGAGTCGGATATATGTTAAATCGCGAGTAAATACCACTAGTTGTTAAAAGCCGATGTCTTAGGAAGCCGCGAGGTAAGCGGAAGCACGAGGTGTTAAGCTAGTGGCGGCGAGAAGAAGCTATCGAAGTACATATGGAATTAAGAGGCTTGGAATATCAAGTATTTTGAAGGTATCTAAGTTTGAAAGATGAAAAACGGTTTATTTAATGGAAATTCGAGGTTGGTCGAAGAAGAACCTAGTTCGAGCCTCAAGAAAACGCTGACAAATTTAGATCGTAGTCGGCCAGAGATGATTGCGGCACAGAAAGAGTCACCGATGGACGACTGCTTTTAACAGGCAACCGGCTGCGGCCGACTACTAAGGAATTTGAGATTTTTTTAACCACAACACATTGTAATTCACTCCAGAAACCAACCGACTAGCTCGGCAAATTTTCTCGATTGATCATGTGGAAAATACTTTGATATTCGAAAATCTGAGCGGTATCTAATAGACCTGAAATCTGAACTAATTAAAAGCGCTTACGAGATCAAGCGAGAGTCTAAGGATCGGGAATGACCTTAGAGTCGGAGATATGTTAAACATGAGTAAATACCACTAGTTGTTAAAACGATGTCTTAGGAAGCACGAGGTAAGCGGAAGCACGAGGTGTTAAGCTAGTGAGTGGCCGAGAAGAAGCTATCGAAGTACATATGGAATTAAGAGCTGAGACTTGGAGAATCAAGTATTTTGAAGGTATCTAAGTTTGAAAGATGAAAAACTTGGTTTATTTAATGGAAATTGAGGTTGGTCGAAGAAGAACCTAGTTCGAGCCTCAAGAAAACGCTGACAAATTTAGATCGTAGTCGGACGAGAGATGATTGCGGAACGAGAAAGAGTCACCGATGGGCGACTGCTTATAACAGGCAACCGGCCTCGGCCGACTACTAAGGAATTTGGGATTTTTAACCACAACACATTGTAATTCACTCCAGAAACCAACCGACTAGCTCGCAAATTTTCTCGATTGATCATGTGGAAAATACTTTGATATTCGAAAATCTGAGCGGTATCTAATAGACCTGAAATCTGAACTAATTAAAAGCTTACGAGATCAAGCGAGAGTCTAAGGATCGGGAATGACCTTAGAGTGGAGATATGTTAAACAGCGAGTAAATACCACTAGTTGTTAAAACGATGTCTTAGGAAGCACGAGGTAAGCGGAAGCCGCGAGGTGTTAAGCTAGTGGCGGCGAAGAAGCTATCGAGTACATATGGAATTAAGAGCTGAGGCTTGGAGAATCAAGTATTTTGAAGGTATCTAAGTTTGAAAGATGAAAAACGGTTTATTTAATGGAAATTCGAGGTTGGTCGAAGAACCTAGTTCGAGCCTCAAGCGTGACAAATTTAGATCGTGGTCGGACGAGATGATTGCGGAACGAGAAAGAGTCACCGATGGGCGACTGCTTATAACAGGCAACCGGCCTCGGCCGACTACTAAGGAATTTGGGATTTTTTTAACCACAACACATTGTAATTCACTCCAGAAACCAACCGACTAGCTCGGCAAATTTTCTCGATTGATCATGTGGAAAATACTTTGATATTCGAAAATCTGAACGGTATCTAATAGACCTGAAATACGAACTAATTAAAACGCTTACCGAGATCAAGCCGAGAGAGTCTAAGGATCGGGAATGACCTTAGAGTCGGAGATATGTTAAACCGCGAGTAAATACCACTAGTTGTTAAAGCACGATGTCTTAGGAAGCACGAGGTAAGCGGAAGCACGAGGTGTTAAGCTAGTGAGCGGCTGAGAAGAAGCTATCGAAGTACATATGGAATTAAGAGCTGAGGCTTGGAGAATCAAGTATTTTGAAGGTATCTAAGTTTGAAAGATGAAAAACTTGGTTTATTTAATGGAAATTCGAGGTTGGTCGAAGAAGAACCTAGTTCGAGCCTCAAGAAAACGCTGACAAATTTAGATCGTAGTCGGACAGAGATGATTGCGGCACAGAAAGAGTCACCGATGGACGACTGCTTATAACAGGCAACCGGCCTCGGCCGACTACTAAGGAATTTGGGATTTTTTTAACCACAACACATTGTAATTCACTCCAGAAACCAACCGACTAGTAGGTGTTCAGCTAGTGGCGGCGAGAAAAGCTATCGAGTACATATGGAATTAAGAGCTGAGGCTTGGAGAATCAAATATTTTGAAGGTATCTAAGTTTGAAAGATGAAAAACTTGGTTTATTTAATGGAAATCGAGGTTGGTGAAGAAGAACCTAGTTCGAGCCTCAAGAAAACGCTGACCAAGATCAGGCGGGAAAATCTAAAGATGGGAATGACCTTAGAGTCGGAGATATGCTATTATGGGAGTAAATCTTGTGTTAGTTAGGGAAAGGTCAAGAGAAAGACTGTATAGCTCCTATTTAAAGAAGCAATGTCTTTAGAGAGTCTAAGGATCGGGAATGACCTTAGAGTCAGATATATGTTAAATCATGAGTAAATACCACTAGTTGTTAAAAGCCGCGATGTCTTAGGAAGCACGAGGTAAGCGGAAGCACGAGGTGTTAAGCTAGTGGCGGCGAGAAAAGCTATCGAAGTACATATGGAATTAAGATTTGAGGCTTGGAGAATCAAGTATTTTGAAGGTATCTAAGTTTGAAAGATGAAAAACTTGGTTTATTTAATGGAAATTGAGGTTGGTCGAAGAAGAACCTAGTTCGAGCCTCAGCTGACAAATTTAGATCGTAGTCGGACGAGAGATGATTGCGGAACGAGAAAAGAGTCACCGATGGGCGACTGCTTATAACAGGCAACCGGCCTCGGCCGACTACTAAGGAATTTGGGATTTTTTTAACCACAACACATTGTAATTCACTCCAGAAACCAACCGACTAGCTCGGCAAATTTTCTCGATTGATCATGTGGAAAATACTTTGATATTCGAAAATCTGAGCGGTATCTAATAGACCTGAAATCTGAACTAATTAAAGCGCTTACGAGATCAAGCCGAGAGAGTCTAAGGATCGGGAATGACCTTAGAGTCGGAGATATGTTAAACCGCGAGTAAATACCACTAGTTGTTAAAGCACGATGTCTTAGGAAGCACGAGGTAAGCGGAAGCACGAGGTGTTAAGCTAGTGAGCGGCCGAGAAGAAGCTATCGAAGTACATATGGAATTAAGAGCTGAGGCTTGGAGAATCAAGTATTTTGAAGGTATCTAAGTTTGAAAGATGAAAAACGGTTTATTTAATGGAAATTCGAGGTTGGTGAAGAAGAACCTAGTTCGAGCCTCAAAGCGCTGACAAATTTAGATCGTAGTCGGACGAGAGATGATTGCGGCCTGAAAGAGTCACCGATGGGCTGACTGCTTATAACAGGCAACCGGCCTCGGCCGACTACTAAGGAATTTGGGATTTTTTTAACCACAACACATTGTAATTCACTCCAGAAACCAACCGACTAGCTCGGCAAATTTTCTCGATTGATCATGTGGAAAATACTTTGATATTCAAAATCTGAACGGTATCTAATAGACCTGAAATCTGAACTAATTAAAACGCTTTACCGAGATCAAGCCGAGAGTCTAAGGATCGGAATGACCTTAGAGTCGAGATATGTTAAACCGCCGAAAATACCACTAGTTGTTAAAGCACGATGTCTTAGGAAGAACGAGGTAAGCGGAAGCACGAGGTGTTAAGCTAGTGGCGGCGAGAAAAGCTATCGAAGTACATATGGAATTAAGAGCGAGGCTTGGAGAATCAAGTATTTTGAAGGTATCTAAGTTTGAAAGATGAAAAACGGTTTATTTAATGGAAATCGAGGTTGGTGAAGAAGAACCTAGTTCGAGCCTCAAAGCGCTGAACAAGATCAGGCGGGAAAATCTAAAGATCGGGAATGACCTTAGAGTCGGAGATATGCTATTATGGGAGTAAATCATGTGTTAGTTAGGGAAAGGTCAAGAGAAAGACTGTATAGCTCTATTTAAAGAAGCAATGTCTTTAGAGAGTCTAAGGATCGGGAATGACCTTAGAGTCAGATATATGTTAAATGTGAGTAAATACCACTAGTTGTTAAAAGCCGCGATGTCTTAGGAAGCCGCGAGGTAAGCGGAAGCACGAGGTGTTAAGCTAGTGGCGGCGAAGAAGCTATCGAAGTACATATGGAATTAAGAGCTGAGGCTTGGAGAATCAAGTATTTTGAAGGTATCTAAGTTTGAAAGATGAAAAACGGTTTATTTAATGGAAATTGAGGTTAGTCGAAGAAGAACCTAGTTCGAGCCTCAAAGCTGACAAATTTAGATCGTAGTCGGACGAGATGATTGCGGCACAGAAAGAGTCACCGATGGGCGACTGCTTATAACAGGCAACCGGCTGCGGCCGACTACTAAGAATTTGGGATTTTTAACCACAACACATTGTAATTCACTCCAGAAACCAACCGACTAGCTCGGCAAATTTTCTCGATTGATCATGTGGAAAATACTTTGATATTGAAAATCTGAGCGGTATCTAATAGACCTGAAATCTGAACTAATTAAAGCGCTTACGAGATCAAGCCGAGAGAGTCTAGGATGGGAATGACCTTAGAGTCGGAGATATGTTAAACATGAGTAAATACCACTAGTTGTTAAAACCACGATGTCTTAGGAAGCCGAGGTGGCGGAAGCACGAGGTGTTAAGCTAGTGGCGGCGAGAAAAGCTATCGAAGTACATATGGAATTAAGAGCTGAGGCTTGGAGAATCAAGTATTTTGAAGGTATCTAAGTTTGAAAGATGAAAAACGGTTTATTTAATGGAAATTGAGGTTGGTGAAGAAGAACCTAGTTCGAGCCTCAAGCGACAAATTTAGATCGTAGTCGGACGGAGATGATTGCGGAACACGAGAAAGAGTCACCGATGGGCGACTGCTTATAACAGGCAACCGGCCTCGGCCGCTACTAAGAATTTGGGATTTTTAACCACAACACATTGTAATTCCTCCAGAAACCAACCGACTAGCTCGGCAAATTTTCTCGATTGATCATGTGGAAAATACTTTGATATTGAAAATCTGAGCGGTATCTAATAGACCTGAAATCTGAACTAATTAAAGCGCTTACGAGATCAAGCGAGAGTCTAGGATCGGGAATGACCTTAGAGTCGGAGATATGTTAAACAGCGAGTAAATACCACTAGTTGTTAAAGCACGATGTCTTAGGAAGCACGAGGTAAGCGGAAGCACGAGGTGTTAAGCTAGTGGCGGCGAGAAAAGCTATCGAAGTACATATGGAATTAAGAGCTGAGGCTTGGAGAATCCAAGTATTTTGAAGGTATCTAAGTTTGAAAGATGAAAAACTTCGGTTTATTTAATGGAAATTCGAGGTTGGTCGAAGAAGAACCTAGTTCGAGCCTCAAGAAAACGACAAATTTAGATCGTGAGTCGGACGAGAGATGATTGCGGAACAGAAAGAGTCACCGATGGGCGACTGCTTATAACAGGCAACCGGCCTCGATTAGACTACTAAGGAATTTGGGATTTTTAACCACAACACATTGTAATTCACTCCAGAAACCAACCGACTAGCTTCGGCAAATTTTCTCGATTGATCATGTGGAAAATACTTTGATATTCGAAAATCTGAACGGTATCTAATAGACCTGAAATACGAACTAATTAAAACGCTTACCGAGATCAAGCCGAGAGAGTCTAAGGATCGGGAATGACCTTAGAGTCGGAGATATGTTAAACCGCGAGTAAATACCACTAGTTGTTAAAGCACGATGTCTTAGGAAGCGCGAGGTAGCGGAAGCCGCGAGGTGTTAAGCTAGTGGCGGACGAGAAAAGCTATCGAGTACATATGGAATTAAGAGCTGAGGCTTGGAGAATCCAAGTATTTTGAAGGTATCTAAGTTTGAAAGATGAAAAACGGTTTATTTAATGGAAATTCGAGGTTGGTCGAAGAACCTAGTTCGAGCCTCAAGCGACAAATTTAGATCGTAGTCGGACAGAGATGATTGCGGAACGAAAGAGTCACCGATGGGCGACTGCTTATAACAGGCAACCCTCCGACCGACTACTAAGAATTTGGGATTTTTAACCACAACACATTGTAATTCACTCCAGAAACCAACCGACTAGTAGGTGTTCAGCTAGTGGCGGCGAGAAAAGCTATCGAGTACATATGGAATTAAGAGCTGAGGCTTGGAGAATCAAGTATTTTGAAGGTATCTAAGTTTGAAAGATGAAAAACTTGGTTTATTTAATGGAAATCGAGGTTGGTCGAAGAAGAACCTAGTTCGAGCCTCGAAAGCGCTGAACAAGATCAGGCGGGAAAATCTAAAGATCGGGAATGACCTTAGAGTGGAGATATGCTATTATGGGAGTAAATCTTGTGTTAGTTAGGGAAAGGTCAAGAGAAAGACTGTATAGCTCCTATTTAAAGAAGCAATGTCTTTAGAGAGTCTAAGGATGGGAATGACCTTAGAGTCAGATATATGTTAAATGTGAGTAAATACCACTAGTTGTTAAAGCCGCGATGTCTTAGGAAGCACGAGGTGGGGCTACGAGGTGTTAAGCTAGTGGCTGAGAAGAAGCTATCGAAGTACATATGGAATTAAGAGCTGAGGCTTGGAGAATCAAGTATTTTGAAGGTATCTAAGTTTGAAAGATGAAAAACTTGGTTTATTTAATGGAAATTCGAGGTTGGTCGAAGAAGAACCTAGTTCAAGCCTCAGCAGCTGACAAATTTAGATCGTAGTCGGACGAGAGATGATTGCGGCACAGAAAGAGTCACCGATGGGCGACTGCTTATAACAGGCAACCGGCCTCGGCCGACTACTAAAATTTGGGATTTTTAACCACAACACATTGTAATTCACTCCAGAAACCAACCGACTAGCTCGGCAAATTTTCTCGATTGATCATGTGGAAAATACTTTGATATTCGAAAATCTGAGCGGTATCTAATAGACCTGAAATACTTAACTAATTAAAACGCTACCGAGATCAAGCCGAGAGTCTAAGGATCGGGAATGACCTTAGATCGGAGATATGTTAAACCGCAGTAAATACCACTAGTTGTTAAAGCCGATGTCTTAGGAAGCGAGGTAAGCGGAAGCACGAGGTGTTAAGCTAGTGGCTGAGAAGAAGCTATCGAAGTACATATGGAATTAAGAGCTGAGGCTTGGAGAATCCAAGTATTTTGAAGGTATCTAAGTTTGAAAGATGAAAAACGGTTTATTTAATGGAAATTGAGGTTGGTGAAGAAGAACCTAGTTCGAGCCTCGAAAGCCTCAGCATGAAATTTAGATCGTAGTCGGCCAGAGATGATTGCGGCCGCGAAAAGAGTCACCGATGGGCGACTGCTTATAACAGGCAACCGGCCTCGGCCGACTACTAAAATTTGGGATTTTTAACCACAACACATTGTAATTCACTCCAGAAACCAACCGACTAGTAGGTGTTCAGCTAGTGGCGGCCGAGAAAGCTATCGAGTACATATGGAATTAAGAGCTGAGGCTTGGAGAATCAAGTATTTTGAAGGTATCTAAGTTTGAAAGATGAAAAACGGTTTATTTAATGGAAATCGAGGTTGGTCGAAGAAGAACCTAGTTCGAGCCTCGAAAGCGCTGAACAAGATCAGGCGGAAAATCTAAAGATCGGGAATGACCTTAGAGTCGGAGATATGCTATTATGGGAGTAAATCATGTGTTAGTTAGGGAAAGGTCAAGAGAAAGACTGTATAGCTCCTATTTAAAGAAGCAATGTCTATAGAGAGTCTAAGGATCGGGAATGACCTTAGAGTCGGATATATGTTAAATCGCGAGTAAATACCACTAGTTGTTAAAGCACGATGTCTTAGGAAGCACGAGGTAAGCGGAAGCACGAGGTGTTAAGCTAGTGAGCGCCGAAGAAGCTATCGGCACATATGGAATTAAGAGCGAGGCTTGGAATATCCAAGTATTTTCAAGGTATCTAAGTTTGAAAGATGAAAACTTCGGTTTATTTAATGGAAATTCGAGGTTGGTCAAGAAGAACCTAGTTCGAGCCTCAAGAAAACGCTGACAAATTTAGATCGTAGTCGGCCGAGATGATTGCGCACGTAAAGAGTCACCGATGGACGATCGCTATAACAGGCAACCGGCCTCGGCGACTACTAAGGAATTTGAGATTTTTAACCACAACACATTGTAATTCACTCCAGAAACCAACCGACTAGCTCGGCAAATTTTCTCGATTGATCATGTGGAAAATACTTTGATATTCGAAAATCTGAGCGGTATCTAATAGACCTGAAATCTGAACTAATTAAAGCGCTTACGAGATCAAGCCGAGAGTCTAAGGATCGGAATGACCTTAGATTCGGAGATATGTTTAACAAGCGAGTAAATACCACTAGTTTTAAAGCCGCGATGTCTTAGGAAGCACGAGGTAAGCGGAAGCACGAGGTGTTAAGCTAGTGGCGGCGAGAAGAAGCTATCGAAGTACATATGGAATTAAGAGCTGAGGCTTGGAGAATCAAGTATTTTGAAGGTATCTAAGTTTGAAAGATGAAAAACTTGGTTTATTTAATGGAAATTGAGGTTGGTGAAGAAGAACCTAGTTCGAGCCTCAAAGCGTGACAAATTTAGATCGTAGTGGACGAGAGATGATTGCGAACGAAAGAGTCACCGATGGGCGACTGCTTATAACAGCAACGGCCTCGGCCGACTACTAAAATTTGGGATTTTTAACCACAACACATTGTAATTCCTCCAGAAACCAACCGACTAGCTCGGCAAATTTTCTCGATTGATCATGTGGAAAATACTTTGATATTCGAAAATCTGAGCGGTATCTAATAGACCTGAAATCTGAACTAATTAAAGCGCTTACGAGATCAAGCCGAGAGAGTCTAGGATCGGGAATGACCTTAGAGTCGGAGATATGTTAAACCGCGAGTAAATACCACTAGTTGTTAAAGCCACGATGTCTTAGGAAGCGAGGTAAGCGGAAGCCGCGAGGTGTTAAGCTAGTGGCGGAGAAGAAGCTATCGAGTACATATGGAATTAAGAGCTGAGGCTTGGAGAATCAAGTATTTTGAAGGTATCTAAGTTTGAAAGATGAAAAACGGTTTATTTAATGGAAATTGAGGTTGGTCGAAGAAGAACCTAGTTCGAGCCTCGAAAGCTGACAAATTTAGATCGTGAGTCGGACGAGAGATGATTGCGGCACAGAAAGAGTCACCGATGGGCGACTGCTTATAACAGGCAACCGGCCTCGGCCGACTACTAAGAATTTGGGATTTTTAACCACAACACATTGTAATTCACTCCAGAAACCAACCGACTAGCTTCGGCAAATTTTCTCGATTGATCATGTGGAAAATACTTTGATATTGAAAATCTGAGCGGTATCTAATAGACCTGAAATCTGAACTAATTAAAGCGCTTACGAGATCAAGCGAGAGTCTAAGGATGGGAATGACCTTAGAGTCGGAGATATGTTAAACCATGAGTAAATACCACTAGTTGTTAAAGCCGCGATGTCTTAGGAAGCACGAGGTGCGGAAGCACGAGGTGTTAAGCTAGTGGCGGCGAGAAAAGCTATCGAAGTACATATGGAATTAAGAGCTGAGGCTTGGAGAATCAAGTATTTTGAAGGTATCTAAGTTTGAAAGATGAAAAACGGTTTATTTAATGGAAATTGAGGTTGGTCGAAGAAGAACCTAGTTCGAGCCTCGAAAGCTGACAAATTTAGATCGTAGTCGGCCGAGATGATTGCGGCCTGAAAGAGTCACCGATGGGCGACTGCTTATAACAGGCAACCGCCTCGCCGACTACTAAGGAATTTGGGATTTTTAACCACAACACATTGTAATTCACTCCAGAAACCAACCGACTAGTAGGTGTTCAGCTAGTGGCGGCGAGAAGAAGCTATCGAGTACATATGGAATTAAGAGCTGAGGCTTGGAGAATCAAGTATTTTGAAGGTATCTAAGTTTGAAAGATGAAAAACGGTTTATTTAATGGAAATCGAGGTTGGTGAAGAAGAACCTAGTTCGAGCCTCGAAAGCTGACCAAGATCAGGCGGGAAAATCTAAAGATCGGGAATGACCTTAGAGTCGAGATATGCTATTATGGGAGTAAATCTTGTGTTAGTTAGGGAAAGGTCAAGAGAAAGACTGTATAGCTCCTATTTAAAGAAGCAATGTCTTTAGAGAGTCTAAGGATCGGGAATGAGTCAGATATATGTTAAATGTGAGTAAATACCACTAGTTGTTAAAGCCACGATGTCTTAGGAAGCACGAGGTGGCGGAAGCCGAGGTGTTAAGCTAGTGGCGGCGAAGAAGCTATCGAAGTACATATGGAATTAAGAGGCTTGGAGTATCAAGTATTTTGAAGGTATCTAAGTTTGAAAGATGAAAACTTCGGTTTATTTAATGGAAATTGAGGTTGGTCGAAGAAGAACCTAGTTCGAGCCTCAAGAAAACGCTGACAAATTTAGATCGTGGTCGGCCAGAGATGATTGCGGCCTGAAAAGTCACCGATGGGCGGCTGCTTTTAACGAACAGCGGTGCGACCCGACTACTAGGAATTTGAGATTTTTTAACCACAACACATTGTAATTCCTCCAGAAACCAACCGACTAGCTTCGGCAAATTTTCTCGATTGATCATGTGGAAAATACTTTGATATTCGAAAATCTGAGCGTATCTAATAGACCTGAAATCTGAACTAATTAAAAGCTTACGAGATCAAGCCGAGAGAGTCTAAGGATCGGGAATGACCTTAGATTCGGAGATATGTTTAACAAGCGAGTAAATACCACTAGTTTTTAAAGCACGATGTCTTAGGAAGCACGAGCTAAGCGGAAGCACGAGGTGTTAAGCTAGTGAGCGGCCGAGAAGAAGCTATCGAAGTACATATGGAATTAAGAGCTGAGGCTTGGAGAATCAAGTATTTTGAAGGTATCTAAGTTTGAAAGATGAAAAACGGTTTATTTAATGGAAATTGAGGTTGGTCGAAGAAGAACCTAGTTCGAGCCTCAAAGCTGACAAATTTAGATCGTGGTCGGCCGGAGATGATTGCGGAACGAAAAGAGTCACCGATGGGCGACTGCTTATAACAGGCAACCGGCCTCGGCCGACTACTAAGGAATTTGGGATTTTTTTAACCACAACACATTGTAATTCACTCCAGAAACCAACCGACTAGCTCGGCAAATTTTCTCGATTGATCATGTGGAAAATACTTTGATATTCGAAAATCTGAACGGTATCTAATAGACCTGAAATACGAACTAATTAAAACGCTTACCGAGATCAAGCCGAGAGAGTCTAAGGATCGGGAATGACCTTAGAGTCGGAGATATGTTAAACCGCGAGTAAATACCACTAGTTGTTAAAGCCGCGATGTCTTAGGAAGCCGCGAGGTAAGCGGAAGCCGAGGTGTTAAGCTAGTGGCGGCGAGAAGAAGCTATCGAAGTACATATGGAATTAAGAGCTGAGGCTTGGAGAATCAAGTATTTTGAAGGTATCTAAGTTTGAAAGATGAAAAACTTGGTTTATTTAATGGAAATTGAGGTTGGTCGAAGAAGAACCTAGTTCGAGCCTCAAAGCGTGACAAATTTAGATCGTAGTCGGACGGAGATGATTGCGGAACGAAAAGAGTCACCGATGGGCGACTGCTTATAACAGGCAACCGGCCTCGGCCGACTACTAAGGAATTTGGGATTTTTTTAACCACAACACATTGTAATTCACTCCAGAAACCAACCGACTAGCTCGGCAAATTTTCTCGATTGATCATGTGGAAAATACTTTGATATTCGAAAATCTGAGCGGTATCTAATAGACCTGAAATCTGAACTAATTAAAGCGCTTACGAGATCAAGCCGAGAGAGTCTAAGGATCGGGAATGACCTTAGAGTCGGAGATATGTTAAACATGAGTAAATACCACTAGTTGTTAAAGCACGATGTCTTAGGAAGCACGAGGTAAGCGAAGCACGAGGTGTTAAGCTAGTGAGCGTCGAAGAAGCTATCGGCACATATGGAATTAAGAGCTGAGGCTTGGAGAATCCAAGCATTTTGAAGGTATCTAAGTTTGAAAGATGAAAACTTCGGTTTATTTAATGGAAATTCGAGGTTGGTCGAAGAACCTAGTTCGAGCCTCAAGAAAACGCTGACAAATTTAGATCGTGAGTGGACGAGAGATGATTGCGGCACGAAAGAGTCACCGATGGGCGACTGCTTATAACAGGCAACCGCCTCGCCGACTACTAAGGAATTTGGGATTTTTAACCACAACACATTGTAATTCACTCCAAAACCAACCGACTAAGGTGTTCAGCTAGTGAGCGGCCGAAGAAGCTATCGGCACATATGGAATTAAGAGCTGAGGCTTGGAGAATCCAAGTATTTTGAAGGTATCTAAGTTTGAAAGATGAAAACTTCGTTTATTTAATGGAACTGAGGTTGGTCAAGAAGAACCTAGTTCGAGCCTCAAGAAAACGCTGACCAAGATCAGGCGGGAAAATCTAAAGATCGGGAATGACCTTAGAGTCGGAGATATGCTATTATGGGAGTAAATCTTGTGTTAGTTAGGAAAGGTCAAGAGAAAGACTGTATAGCTCCTATTTAAAGAAGCAATGTCTTTAGAGAGTCTAAGGATGGGAATGACCTTAGAGTCAGATATATGTTAAATCGCGAAAATACCACTAGTTGTTAAAGCACGATGTCTTAGGAAGCACGAGGTAAGCGGAAGCACGAGGTGTTGCTAGTGAGCCGCCGAGAAGAAGCTATCGGCACATATGGAATTAAGAGTGAGGCTTGGAGTATCCAAGTATTTTGAAGGTATCTAAGTTTGAAAGATGAAAACTTCGGTTTATTTAATGGAAATTCGAGGTTGGTCGAAGAAGAACCTAGTTCGAGCCTCAAGAAAACGCCGACAAATTTAGATCGTAGTCGGACGGAGATGATTGCGGAACACGAGAAAGAGTCACCGATGGGCGACTGCTTATAACAGGCAACCGACCGGCGTCGCATCATGAATGTATTCTTTAACCACAACATTGTAATTCACTCCAGAAACCAACCGACTAGCTCGGCAAATTTTCTCGATTGATCATGTGGAAAATACTTTGATATTCGAAAATCTGAACGGTATCTAATAGACCTGAAATCTGAACTAATTAAAACGCTTTACCGAGATCAAGCCGAGAGTCTAAGGATCGAATGACCTTAGAGTCGAGATATGTTAAACCGCGAAAGTAAATACCACTAGTTGTTAAAGCACGATGTCTTAGGAAGCACGAGGTAAGCGGAAGCACGAGGTGTTCAGCTAGTGGCGAGAAGAAGCTATCGAAGTACATATGGAATTAAGAGCGAGGCTTGGAGAATCCAAGTATTTTGAAGGTATCTAAGTTTGAAAGATGAAAAACTTGGTTTATTTAATGGAAATCGAGGTTGGTCGAAGAAGAACCTAGTTCGAGCCTCAAGAAAGCCGACCAAGATCAGGCGGGAAAATCTAAAGATGGGAATGACCTTAGAGTCGGAGATATGCTATTATGGGAGTAAATCATGTGTTAGTTAGGGAAAGGTCAAGAGAAAGACTGTATAGCTCTATTTAAAGAAGCAATGTCTTTAGAGAGTCTAAGGATGGGAATGACCTTAGAGTCGATATATGTTAAATCGCGAAAATACCACTAGTTGTTAAAGCACGATGTCTTAGGAAGCACGAGGTAAGCGGAAGCACGAGGTGTTGCTAGTGAGCGCCGAAGAAGCTATCGGCACATATGGAATTAAGAGTCGAGGCTTGGAGTATCAAGTATTTTGAAGGTATCTATGTTTGAAAGATGAAAAACGGTTTATTTAATGGAAATTCGAGGTTGGTCGAAGAAGAACCTAGTTCGAGCCTCAAAGCGCGACAAATTTAGATCGTAGTGGCCGAGATGATTGCGGCCGCGAAGAGTCACCGATGGGCGGCGCTTTTAAGTGGCAAGCTGCGACGACTACTAAGGAATTTGAGATTTTTTAACCACAACACATTGTAATTCACTCCAGAAACCAACCGACTAGCTCGGCAAATTTTCTCGATTGATCATGTGGAAAATACTTTGATATTGAAAATCTGAGCGTATCTAATAGACCTGAAATCTGAACTAATTAAAGCGCTTACGAGATCAAGCGAGAGAGAGTCTAAGGATGGGAATGACCTTAGATTCGAGATATGTTTAACAAGCGGTAAATACCACTAGTTTTAAAGCCGCGATGTCTTAGGAAGCCGCGAGGTAAGCGGAAGCGAGGTGTTAAGCTAGTGGCGGCGAGAAGAAGCTATCGAGTACATATGGAATTAAGAGCTGAGGCTTGGAGAATCAAGTATTTTGAAAGTTTGAAAGATGAAAAACTTGGTTTATTTAATGGAAATTGAGGTTGGTGAAGAAGAACCTAGTTCGAGCCTCGAAAGCGTGACAAATTTAGATCGTAGTCGGCCGAGATGATTGCGGCACAGAAAGAGTCACCGATGGACGACTGCTTATAACAGGCAACCGCCTCGGCCGACTACTAAGAATTTGGGATTTTTAACCACAACACATTGTAATTCACTCCAGAAACCAACCGACTAGCTCGGCAAATTTTCTCGATTGATCATGTGGAAAATACTTTGATATTGAAAATCTGAGCGGTATCTAATAGACCTGAAATCTGAACTAATTAAAAGCGGCTTACGAGATCAAGCGAGAGAGTCTAAGGATGGGAATGACCTTAGAGTCGGAGATATGTTAAACCGCGAGTAAATACCACTAGTTTTAAAACACGATGTCTTAGGAAGCCGCGAGGTAAGCGGAAGCACGAGGTGTTAAGCTAGTGGCGGCGAGAAAAGCTATCGAAGTACATATGGAATTAAGAGCTGAGGCTTGGAGAATCAAGTATTTTGAAGGTATCTAAGTTTGAAAGATGAAAAACTTGGTTTATTTAATGGAAATTGAGGTTGGTGAAGAAGAACCTAGTTCGAGCCTCAGCGTGACAAATTTAGATCGTAGTCGGCCGAGATGATTGCGGCACAGAAAGAGTCACCGATGGACGACTGCTTATAACAGGCAACCGCCTCGCCGACTACTAAGGAATTTGAGATTTTTAACCACAACACATTGTAATTCACTCCAGAAACCAACCGACTAGCTCGGCAAATTTTCTCGATTGATCATGTGGAAAATACTTTGATATTCAAAAATCTGAGCGGTATCTAATAGACCTGAAATCTGAACTAATTATTTTGAAGGTATCTAAGTTTGAAAGATGAAAACTTCGGTTTATTTAATGGAAATTGAGGTTGGTCGAAGAAGAACCTAGTTCGAGCCTCAAGAAAACGCTGACAAATTTAGATCGTAGTCGGACAGAGATGATTGCGAACACGAAAGAGTCACCGATGGGCGACTGCTTATAACAGGCAACCGCCTCGCCGACTACTAAGGAATTTGGGATTTTTAACCACAACACATTGTAATTCACTCCAGAAACCAACCGACTAGCTCGGCAAATTTTCTCGATTGATCATGTGGAAAATACTTTGATATTCGAAAATCTGAGCGGTATCTAATAGACCTGAAATCTGAACTAATTAAAAGCGGCTTACGAGATCAAGCCGAGAGAGTCTAAGGATCGAATGACCTTAGAGTCGGAGATATGTTAAACCATGAGTAAATACCACTAGTTGTTAAAGCACGATGTCTTAGGAAGCCGCGAGGTAAGCGGAAGCACGAGGTGTTAAGCTAGTGGCGGCGAGAAGAAGCTATCGAGTACATATGGAATTAAGAGGCTTGGAGAATCAAGTATTTTGAAGGTATCTAAGTTTGAAAGATGAAAAACTTGGTTTATTTAATGGAAATTCGAGGTTGTTCGAAGAAGAACCTAGTTCGAGCCTCAGCGACAAATTTAGATCGTAGTCGGCCGAGATGATTGCGAACACGAAAGAGTCACCGATGGGCGACTGCTTATAACAGGCAACCGCCTCGCCGACTACTAAGAATTTGGGATTTTTTTAACCACAACACATTGTAATTCACTCCAGAAACCAACCGACTAGTAGGTGTTCAGCTAGTGAGCGGCCGAGAAGAAGCTATCGAAGTACATATGGAATTAAGAGCTGAGGCTTGGAGAATCCAAGTATTTTGAAGGTATCTAAGTTTGAAAGATGAAAAACTTCGGTTTATTTAATGGAAATCCGAGGTTGGTCGAAGAAGAACCTAGTTCGAGCCTCAAGAAAACGCTGACCAAGATCAGGCCGGGAAAATCTAAAGATCGGGAATGACCTTAGAGTCGGAGATATGCTATTCTGGGTGTAAATCTTGTGTTAGTTAGGGAAAGGTCAAGAGAAAGACTGTATAGCTCCTATTTAAAGAAGCAATGTCTTTAGAGAGTCTAAGGATCGGGAATGACCTTAGAGTCAGATATATGTTAAATCGCGAGTAAATACCACTAGTTGTTAAAACACGATGTCTTAGGAAGCGAGGTAGCGGAAGCGAGGTGTTAAGCTAGTGGCGGCGAGAAAAGCTATCGAAGTACATATGGAATTAAGAGCTGAGGCTTGGAGAATCCAAGTATTTTGAAGGTATCTAAGTTTGAAAGATGAAAAACGGTTTATTTAATGGAAATCGAGGTTGGTGAAGAAGAACCTAGTTCGAGCCTCAAGAAAACGCTGACCAAGATCAGGCGGGAAAATCTAAAGATCGGGAATGACCTTAGAGTCGAGATATGCTATTATGGGAGTAAATCATGTGTTAGTTAGGGAAAGGTCAAGAGAAAGACTGTATAGCTCTATTTAAAGAAGCAATGTCTTTAGAGAGTCTAAGGATCGGGAATGACCTTAGAGTCAGATATATGTTAAATCGCGAGTAAATACCACTAGTTGTTAAAGCACGATGTCTTAGGAAGCACGAGGTAAGCGGAAGCACGAGGTGTTAAGCTAGTGAGCGGCCGAGAAGAAGCTATCGAAGTACATATGGAATTAAGAGCTGAGGCTTGGAGTATCCAAGTATTTTGAAGGTATCTAAGTTTGAAAGATGAAAAACGGTTTATTTAATGGAAATTGAGGTTGGTCGAAGAAGAACCTAGTTCGAGCCTCAAGAAAACGCTGACAAATTTAGATCGTAGTCGGCCAGAGATGATTGCGGCACAGAAAGAGTCACCGATGGACGACTGCTTTTAACAGGCAACCGGCTGCGGCCGACTACTAAGGAATTTGGGATTTTTAACCACAACACATTGTAATTCACTCCAGAAACCAACCGACTAGCTCGGCAAATTTTCTCGATTGATCATGTGGAAAATACTTTGATATTCAAAAATCTGAGCGGTATCTAATAGACCTGAAATCTGAACTAATTAAAAGCGGCTTACGAGATCAAGCCGAGAGAGTCTAAGGATGGGAATGACCTTAGAGTCGAGATATGTTAAACCGCGAGTAAATACCACTAGTTGTTAAAGCCGCGATGTCTTAGGAAGCACGAGGTAAGCGGAAGCACGAGGTGTTAAGCTAGTGGCGGCGAGAAGAAGCTATCGAAGTACATATGGAATTAAGAGTCGAGGCTTGGAGAATCAAGTATTTTGAAGGTATCTAAGTTTGAAAGATGAAAAACTTCGGTTTATTTAATGGAAATTGAGGTTGGTGAAGAAGAACCTAGTTCGAGCCTCAAAGCGTGACAAATTTAGATCGTAGTCGGCCGAGATGATTGCGGCACGAAAGAGTCACCGATGGACGACTGCTTATAACAGGCAACCGGCCTCGGCCGACTACTAAGGAATTTGGGATTTTTTTAACCACAACACATTGTAATTCACTCCAGAAACCAACCGACTAGCTCGGCAAATTTTCTCGATTGATCATGTGGAAAATACTTTGATATTCGAAAATCTGAACGGTATCTAATAGACCTGAAATACGAACTAATTAAAACGCTTACCGAGATCAAGCCGAGAGAGTCTAAGGATCGGGAATGACCTTAGAGTCGGAGATATGTTAAACCGCGAGTAAATACCACTAGTTGTTAAAGCACGATGTCTTAGGAAGCACGAGGTAAGCGGAAGCACGAGGTGTTCAGCTAGTGAGCGGCCGAGAAGAAGCTATCGAAGTACATATGGAATTAAGAGCCGAGGCTTGGAGAATCCAAGTATTTTGAAGGTATCTAAGTTTGAAAGATGAAAAACTTCGGTTTATTTAATGGAAATCCGAGGTTGGTCGAAGAAGAACCTAGTTCGAGCCTCAAGAAAACGCTGACCAAGATCAGGCCGGGAAAATCTAAAGATCGGGAATGACCTTAGAGTCGGAGATATGCTATTATGGGAGTAAATCATGTGTTAGTTAGGGAAAGGTCAAGAGAAAGACTGTATAGCTCCTATTTAAAGAAGCAATGTCTATAGAGAGTCTAAGGATCGGGAATGACCTTAGAGTCGGATATATGTTAAATCGCGAGTAAATACCACTAGTTGTTAAAGCACGATGTCTTAGGAAGCACGAGGTAAGCGGAAGCACGAGGTGTTAAGCTAGTGAGCGGCCGAGAAGAAGCTATCGAAGTACATATGGAATTAAGAGCTGAGGCTTGGAGTATCCAAGTATTTTGAAGGTATCTAAGTTTGAAAGATGAAAAACTTCGGTTTATTTAATGGAAATTCGAGGTTGGTCGAAGAAGAACCTAGTTCGAGCCTCAAGAAAACGCTGACAAATTTAGATCGTAGTCGGCCAGAGATGATTGCGGCACAGAAAGAGTCACCGATGGGCTTTATGAGAACAGCGGCTCGCGGCCCGTACTAAGGAATTTGAGATTTTTAACCACAACACATTGTAATTCACTCCATAAACCAACCGACTAGCTCGGCAAATTTTCTCGATTGATCATGTGGAAAATACTTTGATATTCGAAAATCTGAACGGTATCTAATAGACCTGAAATACGAACTAATTAAAACGCTTACCGAGATCAAGCCGAGAGAGTCTAAGGATCGGGAATGACCTTAGATTCGGAGATATGTTTAACAAGCGAGTAAATACCACTAGTTTTAAAGCCGCGATGTCTTAGGAAGCCGCGAGGTAAGCGGAAGCACGAGGTGTTAAGCTAGTGGCGGCGAGAAAAGCTATCGAAGTACATATGGAATTAAGAGCTGAGGCTTGGAGAATCCAAGTATTTTGAAGGTATCTAAGTTTGAAAGATGAAAAACGGTTTATTTAATGGAAATTCGAGGTTGGTCGAAGAAGAACCTAGTTCGAGCCTCAAGCGACAAATTTAGATCGTAGTCGGCGAGAGATGATTGCGGCACGAAAGAGTCACCGATGGACGACTGCTTTAACGAACAGCAACCGGCTGCGGCCGACTACTAAGAATTTGGGATTTTTAACCACAACACATTGTAATTCACTCCAGAAACCAACCGACTAGCTCGGCAAATTTTCTCGATTGATCATGTGGAAAATACTTTGATATTGAAAATCTGAGCGGTATCTAATAGACCTGAAATCTGAACTAATTAAAGCGCTTACGAGATCAAGCCGAGAGTCTAAGGATCGGGAATGACCTTAGATTCGGAGATATGTTAAACCGCAGTAAATACCACTAGTTGTTAAAGCACGATGTCTTAGGAAGCCGCGAGGTAAGCGAAGCACGAGGTGTTAAGCTAGTGGCGGCGAGAAAAGCTATCAAGTACATATGGAATTAAGAGCTGAGGCTTGGAGAATCCAAGTATTTTGAAGGTATCTAAGTTTGAAAGATGAAAAACTTGGTTTATTTAATGGAAATTGAGGTTGGTGAAGAAGAACCTAGTTCGAGCCTCAAGAAAACGCTGACAAATTTAGATCGTAGTCGGCCGAGAGATGATTGCGGCACGAAAGAGTCACCGATGGACGACTGCTTATAACGGCACCGACCGGCTACTAAGGAATTTGAGATTTTTAACCACAACATTGTAATTCACTCCAGAAACCAACCGACTAGCTCGCAAATTTTCTCGATTGATCATGTGGAAAATACTTTGATATTCAAAAATCTGAGCGGTATCTAATAGACCTGAAATCTGAACTAATTAAAGCGCTTACGAGATCAAGCCGAGAGAGTCTAAGGATCGGGAATGACCTTAGAGTCGGAGATATGTTAAACCGCAGTAAATACCACTAGTTGTTAAAGCGATGTCTTAGGAAGCCGCGAGGTAAGCGGAAGCACGAGGTGTTAAGCTAGTGAGCGGCCGAGAAGAAGCTATCGAAGTACATATGGAATTAAGAGCTGAGGCTTGGAGAATCCAAGTATTTTGAAGGTATCTAAGTTTGAAAGATGAAAAACTTCGGTTTATTTAATGGAAATTCGAGGTTGGTCGAAGAAGAACCTAGTTCGAGCCTCAAGAAAACGCTGACAAATTTAGATCGTAGTCGGCCAGAGATGATTGCGGCACAGAAAGAGTCACCGATGGACGATCGCTATAACAGTAACCGCCTCTACGACTACTAAGGAATTTGGGATTTTTAACCACAACACATTGTAATTCACTCCAGAAACCAACCGACTAGCTCGGCAAATTTTCTCGATTGATCATGTGGAAAATACTTTGATATTCAAAAATCTGAACGGTATCTAATAGACCTGAAATACGAACTAATTAAAACGCTTACCGAGATCAAGCCGAGAGAGTCTAAGGATCGGGAATGACCTTAGATTCGGAGATATGTTTAACAAGCGAGTAAATACCACTAGTTTTTAAAGCACGATGTCTTAGGAAGCACGAGCTAAGCGGAAGCACGAGGTGTTAAGCTAGTGAGCGGCCGAGAAGAAGCTATCGGCACATATGGAATTAAGAGCTGAGGCTTGGAGAATCCAAGTATTTTGAAGGTATCTAAGTTTGAAAGATGAAAAACTTCGGTTTATTTAATGGAAATTCGAGGTTGGTCGAAGAAGAACCTAGTTCGAGCCTCAAGAAAACGCTGACAAATTTAGATCGTAGTCGGCCAGAGATGATTGCGGAACACAGAAAGAGTCACCGATGGATATCGCTTATAATAGCAGGCCTCGGCCGACTACTAAGGAATTTGGGATTTTTAACCACAACACATTGTAATTCCTCCAGAAACCAACCGACTAGCTCGGCAAATTTTCTCGATTGATCATGTGGAAAATACTTTGATATTGAAAATCTGAGCGGTATCTAATAGACCTGAAATCTGAACTAATTAAAGCGCTTACGAGATCAAGCCGAGAGAGTCTAAGGATCGGGAATGACCTTAGAGTCGGAGATATGTTAAACCGCGAGTAAATACCACTAGTTGTTAAAGCACGATGTCTTAGGAAGCACGAGGTAAGCGGAAGCACGAGGTGTTAAGCTAGTGAGCGGCCGAGAAGAAGCTATCGAAGTACATATGGAATTAAGAGCTGAGGCTTGGAGAATCAAGTATTTTGAAGGTATCTAAGTTTGAAAGATGAAAAACTTTGGTTTATTTAATGGAAATTGAGGTTGGTCGAAGAATAACCTAGTTCGAGCCTCAAGAAAACGCTGACAAATTTAGATCGTGGTCGGCCATAGATGATTGCGGAACACGAAAAGAGTCACCGATGGATATTTGCTTATATAGCGAGCAACCGGCCTCGGCCGACTACTAAGAATTTGGGATTTTTAACCACAACACATTGTAATTCCTCCAGAAACCAACCGACTAGCTTCGGCAAATTTTCTCGATTGATCATGTGGAAAATACTTTGATATTGAAAATCTGAGCGGTATCTAATAGACCTGAAATCTGAACTAATTAAAAGCGCTTACGAGATCAAGCGAGAGAGTCTAAGGATCGGGAATGACCTTAGAGTCGAGATATGTTAAACCATGAGTAAATACCACTAGTTGTTAAAGCACGATGTCTTAGGAAGCACGAGGTAAGCGGAAGCACGAGGTGTTAAGCTAGTGAGCCGTCGAAGAAGCTATCGGTACATATGGAATTAAGAGTCGAGGCTTGGAGAATCAAGTATTTTGAAGGTATCTAAGTTTGAAAGATGAAAAACTTTGGTTTATTTAATGGAAATTGAGGTTGGTCGAAGAATAACCTAGTTCGAGCCTCAAGAAAACGCTGACAAATTTAGATCGTGGTCGGCCATAGATGATTGCGGAACCTGAGAAAGAGTCACCGATGGACGGCCTTATATGAGGCCGGCCGACCTCGTGAACTACCTAAAATTTGGGATTTTTAACCACAACACATTGTAATTCCTCCAGAAACCAACCGACTAGCTCGGCAAATTTTCTCGATTGATCATGTGGAAAATACTTTGATATTGAAAATCTGAGCGGTATCTAATAGACCTGAAATCTGAACTAATTAAAACGCTTTACCGAGATCAAGCCGAGAGAGTCTAAGGATCGGGAATGACCTTAGAGTCGAGATATGTTAAACCATGAGTAAATACCACTAGTTGTTAAAGCCGCGATGTCTTAGGAAGCACGAGGTAAGCGGAAGCACGAGGTGTTAAGCTAGTGAGCGGCCGAGAAGAAGCTATCGAAGTACATATGGAATTAAGAGCTGAGGCTTGGAGAATCCAAGTATTTTGAAGGTATCTAAGTTTGAAAGATGAAAAACTTCGGTTTATTTAATGGAAATTGAGGTTGGTGAAGAAGAACCTAGTTCGAGCCTCAGCTGACAAATTTAGATCGTAGTCGGCCAGAGATGATTGCGGCACGAAAGAGTCACCGATGGACGATCGCTTATAACAGGCAACCGGCCTCGGCCGACTACTAAGGAATTTGGGATTTTTTTAACCACAACACATTGTAATTCACTCCAGAAACCAACCGACTAGCTCGGCAAATTTTCTCGATTGATCATGTGGAAAATACTTTGATATTCGAAAATCTGAACGGTATCTAATAGACCTGAAATACGAACTAATTAAAACGCTTACCGAGATCAAGCCGAGAGAGTCTAAGGATCGGGAATGACCTTAGAGTCGGAGATATGTTAAACCGCGAGTAAATACCACTAGTTGTTAAAGCACGATGTCTTAGGAAGCACGAGGTAAGCGGAAGCACGAGGTGTTAAGCTAGTGAGCGGCCGAGAAGAAGCTATCGAAGTACATATGGAATTAAGAGCTGAGGCTTGGAGAATCCAAGTATTTTGAAGGTATCTAAGTTTGAAAGATGAAAAACTTCGGTTTATTTAATGGAAATTCGAGGTTGGTCGAAGAAGAACCTAGTTCGAGCCTCAAGAAAACGCTGACAAATTTAGATCGTAGTCGGCCAGAGATGATTGCGGAACACGAAAAGAGTTACCGATGGACGATCGCTATAACAGTAACCGCCTCTACGACTACTAAGGAATTTGGGATTTTTTTAACCACAACACATTGTAATTCACTCCAGAAACCAACCGACTAGCTCGGCAAATTTTCTCGATTGATCATGTGGAAAATACTTTGATATTCGAAAATCTGAACGGTATCTAATAGACCTGAAATACGAACTAATTAAAACGCTTACCGAGATCAAGCCGAGAGTCTAAGGATCGAATGACCTTAGAGTCGGAGATATGTTAAACCGCAGTAAATACCACTAGTTGTTAAAGCACGATGTCTTAGGAAGCACGAGGTAAGCGAAGCACGAGGTGTTAAGCTAGTGAGCCGCCGAGAAGAAGCTATCGGCACATATGGAATTAAGAGCTGAGGCTTGGAGAATCCAAGCATTTCAAGGTATCTAAGTTTGAAAGATGAAAACTTCGGTTTATTTAATGGAAATTGAGGTTGGTCAAGAAGAACCTAGTTCGAGCCTCAAGAAAACGCTGACAAATTTAGATCGTAGTCGGCCATAGATGATCATGAACACGTAAAGAGTCACCGATGGACGATCGCTTTATAATAACGCCCCGCCGACTACCAAGGAATTTGGGATTTTTAACCACAACACATTGTAATTCACTCCAGAAACCAACCGACTAGCTCGGCAAATTTTCTCGATTGATCATGTGGAAAATACTTTGATATTCGAAAATCTGAACGGTATCTAATAGACCTGAAATCTGAACTAATTAAAAGCGGCTTATCGAGATCAAGCGAGAGAGTCTAAGGATCGGAATGACCTTAGAGTCGAGATATGTTAAACCGCGAGTAAATACCACTAGTTGTTAAAGCACGATGTCTTAGGAAGCACGAGGTAAGCGGAAGCACGAGGTGTTAAGCTAGTGAGCGGCCGAGAAGAAGCTATCGGCACATATGGAATTAAGAGCTGAGGCTTGGAGAATCCAAGCATTTTGAAGGTATCTAAGTTTGAAAGATGAAAACTTCGGTTTATTTAATGGAAATTGAGGTTGGTCGAAGAAGAACCTAGTTCGAACCTCAAGAAAACGCTGACAAATTTAGATCGTAGTCGGCCATAGATGATCATGAACACGTAAAGAGTCACCGATGGACGATCGCTTATATCAGTAACCGCCTCTACCACTACTAAGGAATTTGGGATTTTTTTAACCACAACACATTGTAATTCACTCCAGAAACCAACCGACTAGCTCGGCAAATTTTCTCGATTGATCATGTGGAAAATACTTTGATATTCGAAAATCTGAACGGTATCTAATAGACCTGAAATACGAACTAATTAAAACGCTTATCGAGATCAAGCCGAGAGAGTCTAAGGATCGGGAATGACCTTAGAGTCGGAGATATGTTAAACCGCGAGTAAATACCACTAGTTGTTAACTATAAGAGAACTCTACAACCTTCAACGAGAAAGCAGAGATGAATGTAAGTCTTCTCTCTGGTTTGAATAAAAGTCAAAACTCTTAATTCACCATTCGTATTCAAGTTGTGTTTCTCTTCCGTAATTATGATTAGTCAAGAAAATTGTAAAATGCCCCAACATAACTTCGGTATCTATATGTAATTATCTCGACGCTCTTTATTAGGCCCATTAGTTATAGCCCCATTAATATTAATCAGGCGATTATGTAAGTTCCAATTAATTAATTAATTGATTAACCTGCCGTTCAGACAAGAACTGCTTTGTCATCATCACTCAACGGCTACTTCTCTATTCGTCTCTTTTCTTCTTCCTCCTCTGTTCTTGATTTCGAAGATAGTCAATCCGGTTTGGTTAATCTCTCGTCGATTGTGATGGAAGCGAGAACCGGCCGGTCTGTTCAAGAGCACCCATCTACACCGGCAGTAATTGCGCCGGCACCGATTCCTCCGCCTTCAACGCGGCGGCCGAGAGTGAGAGAAGTCAGCTCGAGATTTATGTCTCCGGTTTCATCGTCTTCTTCTTCCTCTTCCGGAGATCTCCATTCAAATTCTCCCAGGCATCTTCACCACAATCACCAACACCAACAGCACCAGAAGTCTAGACGGCAGTTAAAATTATCAGACGGAGGTGAGAACCGATCTTCTTCCGAGACGGCGCGTAGTCTCGACTCGCCGTTTCCTCTTCAACAAGACGGAGGAAAAAACCAGAAGCAGAATCGATCCAAGCCGTTGAAAGAGAACGGACACCGTCACGACACTCCGACGACGACGGCGACGATGTTACCTCCTCCGTCTAGATCTCGATTGAACCAGCAGCGACTGCTTACCTCCTCAGCCGCGGCTAGGCTTCTCCGGTTATCTGTCTCCACTGACGGGGAAGAAGATAACGACAGAGATAATAAATCCAACGGCTCAGATCACGCAAAGCTCTTCAACGCTCCCGCCTCCTCACCTCTTCGCCGATCACTGAGTTCATCTTGCGACGACGTTAGAGCTTCGTTGTCGCTTAAAGGTCCGTCGTTGCCTCCGGTGGCACCTAACTCGAAGAGTCAAGCCGATACAAAGAGACAGAAGAAAGTTTTAGGACAACAAGCGGATGCACACTGTTTAAAACTGCTTCACAACCGTTACTTGCAATGGAGATTCGCAAATGCAAGTGCTGAGGCCAAAATACAATCTCAGAAAGCTCAAGCCGAGGTTTGTTTTAGATCGCTTGATATTGTCACTGTTGAAACAATATTAAACATCAGTGTCAGAAGTGAATGTAGATTATGTTAAAATTGTTTATATTTAATGGTTATGCCGAACTAGCAAAATTCTTTATGTGTAATGGTGAATTAACGTTCTTGCAGAGAATGTTTTATTCCATTGGTTTGAAAATGTCAGAGCTCTCCGACTCTGTACAGAAGAAACGCATAGAACTGCAAAGACTATTAAGAGTAAAAACTCTTATGGAGATTATGGAGTCTCAAGTAAGTCAGATTGGAGATAGTATTTTTTACATAAACAAATATTGGTTTGTGACTTAAGTGTTTTAACTCTATGCAGATTCCTTATTTAGAACAATGGACAAATATTGAAGAAGAATACTCAATCTCAGTATCCGAAACATCTGAAGCTTTATTGAATGCTTCATTGCGGCTCCCTCTTGATGCTGATATCAAAGTATGTATTGTGCTTTTGGATCAACTAGGAAGAACTTGTTCGGAACTTAACACTTGAATCTTTACTTCTCTAAACCAGGTTGAGCCTAAAGAGTTAGCAGAAACACTTGATGTTGCCTCGAAGTCTATGGAAGACATTGTGCAAAACCTGGGAAATTTTCTGCCTAAGGTTAGCAAAACTCTATCAATGTGCTTCACACAAGACGTGAACATGAACAAATGTTGAAACTGTATTAACTTCCTTGATGCACTTTGCAGACACAAGAGATGGAGACGTTGATGTCTGAACTAGCTAGAGTAATCAGCAGTGAAAAAGCATCAGTAGAAGACTGTGGAGTTGCACTGCTTAAGACACATTCATCACATGTAGGAGCTTGTAGCATACATTTTGATATAATCCTTTGTTTCTTTTCAGTTTCAGTTTCTGAAGTCTCAAATGTTTTTCTTTCTTGTGCAGATTGAAGAATGCTATCTTAGAAGTCAATTTATTCAGCACCAGAAGTGTGAACTCCAAGGGAGCAAACATTTTGTTTGATGAACTCTGCACAGAAGGTGACCTTACCATGCTGTCAACCACTGCAACATACACACACACACACACACAAGCATTGAAGCTGAAGTATTCTTGCAGGAAAGAACAAAATTCAACCAATTACTTTTAGAACAGTGAGGCTTTGTATAATGTGTATAATATATATGATGTATTTTATTATGAAAGATTTAATAAAATTTCGAGTTAAAAAAAAAAGAGTGTTAGTATATACATTTTCTTTTTCAAAATATAATTTGTTGGTAACAAATCATCAGTAAGACTATAACCCTTGCAGAAAAAATGATCCAAGAAAAAAAAAATGATCCAAGAAATGAGTAAACCAAGCTAAACCGGATCCAAATTAAATTAAATTTGTAATTTAGTGTCGAAAGAAGCCCACAATAGGCCCATTAACCAAAACAAGGATTTAAAACGAACGGCTCTGATTTAATCCCATGAGTCGGCGGAGCGCGGAGGCAATATAAATGACAACCTCGATTTCATTTGAAACGAAAGAGAAAGTTAAGCCTTGTTCGGCAAGGAGTCGCTGCGACCATATTCAGCGACCAAAAAACAAAGGTCAATGGAGAGAAAATATAACCAGCGGAAAATAAATTATTAACGCAGCGGCTACTTTTATAGATATCGCCGATGTTGATCCGATCGCTGTAAAAAACAGCGTCAACTGAATCGGTTGTTGCGACTGTTTTTACGGCCGCTGCGTTTAATTTTCCGGTAACGTTAACTTGCTCTCCACATACTTGGGGAAAAAATAAACTATATAATTTTGGACGCCGGTCGCTGACGCTGCGATCCTTAAATATCAACCTCGATTTCGTTTGAAACGAAAGAGAAAGTTAATCCTAATTTTTCGAAGCCATCGAAAGAGAAAAGGATCAATCATGGGGATGAAATTTCTGAACAAGAAGGGATGGCATACGGGGAGTCTCCGTAACATCGAGAACGTATGGAAGGCTGAGCAGAAACAAGAGGCCGAGCAGAAAAAGCTCGAGGAGCTTCGTCTCCAGATTGTCCAGGAGAGGGAACGTTCTGAGTTTCGCGCTCTTCAGGAACAAGCTGGTCTCATCCCGTAAGTATCTTCTTCTCTTGGCTTGATCCCAATCGATTTAGGCTGTATCTAATTTCAAATTAGGGTTAGGGATTTGAGCTCGTTTCTTATGATTTGGAGTTTTTTTTTTTGTGTAGAATCTATAAGATGAGATAAAATCGGTGTTTGTGAAGTTGTTTGTCATTCTAAAAATTGTGTTTTTTGTTTAATCAGGAGACAAGAGAGATTGGAGTTTCTGTATGATTCAGGATTAGCTGTAGGGAAAGGGAGTGCAAGTGGTTCAGGTGTGTCGTTTCAGAGAGAAGAGCAGCCTTTAGCCAATGCTGCTGAAGCTGGTAATGGTGCTAGTGAGAGGCCAGATCCTTCGGCTCCTGGTGCGCTGTTTGAGGATAAGACGCCCTCTGCTAATGACTCCTGGAGGAAGCTTCACTCTGACCCTTTGCTTCTCATCAGGCAGCGCGAGCAAGAAGCTCTTGCCAGAATCAAGAGTAACCCCGTGAAGATGGCACTTATTCGAAAATCTGTGAGTTCTTTTTCCCCTCTATTGTTCGTATACATGGAGAGTTTTGCAATTGAATATTGTTTATTGTTTATTGTTTACCTTTCTTACCTGCTGACCTGTTGGAGAATCTTCTTATTTATAGGTGGAAGAAAAGGGAAAGGGTAAAGATGGAGATACAAAGGAGCACAAGAAAAAGCATCAACGTAAAAGCGGGAAGCAGTATCGTAAGGAATCTTCATCTAGACACCATTCTGATTCAGAGGAAGATTCTGGTGAAGAGAACGGAAGAAAACCCCATCATCACAGGACATCAGTGGATCATGATGAAGACAATGAGAGAAGGAGGTTAGATTTAGACAAAGAGTCGACTAGTTATAATAAGCACTATGAGAGAAGGAGGTCAGATGTGGATGATGAATCAAAGAGGAGAGAAAATCGATCAAGTGAGAAGTATCGGTCTCAAGAGGATAGAAAAAGGAAAACAGAGGATTTAGACAATGACAAGCACCCATCGAGGGAGAATGAATACCAGAATAGGAGGCGGTATGTTGGTGGCTTTAAACTATCGGAGGAGGAGAGAGCTGCTAGATTTAAGCAAATGCAAATGGATGCAGAGGTGCATGAGGAGCAGAGGTGGAGAAGATTGAAGAAAGCTGATGAAACTGATGCAGTGGAAGCTAACAAGGACAAAATCTCTACTGGGAAAAGCTTTTTGGACGAGGCTAATAAAAGTGTGTATGGAGTTGAGAAAGGTGGAAGCTCGACTATTGAAGAAAGTGTGCGTCGCAGAAGCTATTATTCACACCGTGGAACTGAAGCTGAAGGCAATGCTTTTCGTCTTTGAAATCTAACAGATTGTTTCTAACATTACCCTAACAAAAACAAGTTACTTGAAGGAAAAGCTTTTGATCTTTGGATACGTGAGCCTTAATAGTCTTAAGGCCCATCACGTGGCCCATTCTGTGGGTGGTCCTGTCCACTGATAGTGTGTAATAATAATCACTAGTGCGACGTTGAAATGTGGTACTAGTCAATACATACCCGTGACAGGTAGTTGAGCATAATACTCCAAGATTCCACTTTGGCTCCTTCATGGAAACCACGAGATGAAGCCACTCTTTTCTTTTGTCTTTTTGAATGTTGAATATTTCGTTTTTTGTTAACCTTAATGAGAGATTATTCTCTAGAGGTTATATATAATTAAAGCTTTGATTCGAATGTTTGTCGCATAATAGTTTTCATTAACATCGTTGATATGTTATAACAATCTATATTATTAAAGCAGAAGTACAAAATCGATTTGTTTGGATACATGGATTGCCTTAGTTTAAATTTTGGTGTTTGGAAACAGGTTTATGTGCTTTTAATGGTTTTTATTAATTAATTCGAGATGAGTGTGTTTGGAAACAGGTTAGGTGTTTTTTTTTAAAAAAAATTAATTAATCCGAGCTAATCAAACAATATCTAAATATTAAATGTCTAATTAAATGTTAAATCATAGAAAAATCAATCATTCCTTATTTTATGTTTCTGTTAATGGCAATCAGTTATTATTTTAAAAAGGGAATATTCAATCATAGCTAAAATCAAACAATATCTAAATATTAAATGCCTAATTAAAATGTCTAATTAAATGTTAAATCACAGAAAATTGATCATTCCTTATTAAAATTCCTTATTTTACGTTTCTGTTATATGGCAATCAGTTATTCTTTTTAAAAAGGAATATTTTTAATTATATTATGCTTAATAATCAAGCAATATCTTACAATTGATCTAAAAATTAAATACCAATAACAATTGATTGCCTAAAATTATGTAACAATTTTAACGTCGTTTCTTCTCCCCCCATTATATAAGGTTTGAGTTATCCCATTAGTCCGTAGTCAAATTATTAGGCTCTCCTCCTTGCATACCTACTTTTTCTTCTTAAGCTTTAGTATAGTTTTTTTGTCTTTTATATGTTTTTGGTTTCCCGTAAATTAATTTTATCATTTGTGATCATGTGCAGGTTAATGCTCGACGAGTTAATGGAATTGCTAATACAATTAAAGTAACGAAATAATGGTTTTCGTCAATCAAAACTTCAAAAATCAACGTTGTGGGTAAATCACGACCTTTTGTTTTGTAGTTCTTACATGTTTTTTTCTTCTTCTTAGAATTGTAGTTTTTTCTACTCATCAAGACAACTACTTGATCTTTATTTATTTGTAGATGCTGAATTTGGGAGAGCTCAAGCAAAAGATATGTTGCAACACTTGTGGGCTGGACCAACCTCTAATGCATCAGTGGATATTGTCCAAGGACGCTACTACGTTGAAGTTCATTCGGTTAATGTAACAAAGGTAACTAATGCTATTGTTTTCATTTGTTTCTATATCATCAATTACCAAATATATTCTCATTTTCTTTGATCTACATATGTTCTTTCTTCTCTGTTATCTTAGGGAAGTGCAATGGAGCGTATCCTCGGAGAAATAGTACTACAGAATAAGTCGATAACTACACCAATTGATTACGTCTTATGCATTGGTAATTTCTTGGGGAAGGTAACTTCTTATGTAACCAAATGTTAATTATACAATTTTACATCCATGGATTTTGATACAAGGGTTGATATATATATTACAGGATGAAGACATTTACACCTTCTTCGAGCCCGAGTTAACCAAGAAAACCAAGAAGGTGTCATCGACCGTTGTTGCGTAAAGGGAGAGGCCTACTTCTCTGTGGCTATTAGGAACACGCACACGAAGGCTAGCTATTTCCTTGACTCATCTGATGATGTTGTGCAGTTGATCCATAAGCTTTGCACACAACGTAACTGATATTGGGAACACGCTCAGATCTTTAATACTGATGTGTATATATGATTGTTCGTATTGTTAAAAACTCTATAACTATATATTACATTTTTTGAATGTCACCTAACGTAACTTGTGATATATATTTTTAAAACTTTTTTATGTGAATTGATTCTATAAAGTGTTTTTGTTTTAAGTTTTGATTTGGGTTTCATCTTTTTAGTTACAAACTTTTTGTATCATTTGAAAGTAAATCTGAAAAGTGATATTAGACTTGTGGTAAAATTGAAATTCAATCTTTCTATATTATAATTTTTAGAATATTATTGTTCTCCAGTTTAAAATTTATTGATACAACACTAAACTAAACACTATCTATATTTTTATTAAAAATAATAGTGAATATTTTATTAAGTATAAAACTTTTCTAAAATGAAAATTTAATAAATAAAGTTGATATGATAAATATGTAAGAAATAAAACTGATATAATAAATTTATATAATTGATATTATAAATATGATATTATAAAAATCATTTGAAAATAATTGAGCACATGTCAAACAGATAAATTAAACTATTTTAATTCTCATATATATATATACACACTTTCATATCCGACTCGGATACATTGTCTAACCCGTGAATCCGTTGACCCGTATATAACCCATAATTAGCATATAATTTGTTGGTGTTTGGAGACTTGAATAGGACTATTAAAAAAATTAGTGTTTGGAAACATGGATTGTAGTCTTTTAAAAGAAAATTTAATTATTTGGATACTTGATTAGTAGATTTAATTAAATCATTTTAAAAACATAGATATCATTTTTAAAGAATAAGTTTGTTTGGAAACTTAGATTGCAGTATATTAATAAAAAAATCAATGGGCTTATGATTAAGAAAAATTAGAAGTTCATTATATTATGATCAACTATCTATATGGGCTATCGTTAAATTAATGAAAACATGCCAATCTAATTACTCAAAAACATATTTTGTCTAAAATAATCACAAAACAAAATTTAAAATTTATATACATATATCAAATCAAAATAATAATTTAAAATTAAATTATATAAAAAACTGATTAACAATATATATATATATATATATATATATATATATATATATTCAAAAATTGATTTTTACTAAAATATTTTCCAATAACCATTATTCAAAAGTTTTGCATTTAAAATAATATTGTTACAATTTACAAAATATTATCATTTTGAAGATATGTTGAGCATAAAAAATTATGAATTTAAAGTTTCATGTTAATTTGTAATTTACTTGGTCATATATAATTTTTTATTATGAAATAAAAAATACCTTTTATAATTTTAAGATATTTTCAAACTTGGGTAACAATCAAAATCATTAATACATCATTTGAAATATAAATTAACTCGAGATCTTTAAGATCCACAATTTATGGAGAATAATAAATATACTTACATTTTGATACACAATATCTTTCAAGTTTGGAATATGCTATTCATATGTTCCTAAAGCTAATTTTAATCTTAGCTTCACGTACACGATTTCTCATTAGTATAAATATGGCTTTGTTAAACGATTTTTAGACAAACCACTCATATTGTAAAAGTAGGTCGAGATTTTTAATATTTATGAGAATTCGATTGAGGTGACTCTAGAGATCCATGGGATATACGATAGGTTTGAGGTAGATGAATGATTTTTAAAGAGTTTTTCTCATATACTTTCCAGATTATATTGCAGAAAAGATTTTGAGAGACGAGAAACAAATCTGTCGGAAGTAGTGTTTTCTCTTTATGCATTTTGTTTTGAGGTTTTTCTGTTCAGTTTTTTTTTGGCTTATTGGATATGTGTTTGAGGTTCCTTCACTTGATTCACTATGGTTGGTACTTTTTCTTTTATTCTATTAAATGGTTTACTTGTTTTCATGGGGTTTTGGGGATCCAGTTAAGTGGGATGGAGAGTCAAATATAAAACGAACTAGAGGTCACAAAAAATACTAAAAGGTCCCATATTTTTCTGGAGACATAGTATCTCAAAGGAAGTACAAGAAAGGAAATCGGGTGGTCTATCTTGGTATATATTACATGCGTTTTTGATAGATATATGATACACTATTCATTCAACATGTTTCTCAATGATCAAAGGTCTATGAGATGCAAGAATTTATGTGAGGTCCTTATTATAGGTTGACGGGTGTTCCTTTATTATATTCCATACACAGCAAGTTATAAAATCTTTTAAAACATAAGTCTTGCAAACGTTGAAAGCACTACAACTCTATGTATATTAGAAAACCAACTCTATGTATTTAGTAATCTATTTTTATTTTATAAATAAAGATAATCATTAAAATAAAAAAAAAATATAAACAATCAACGAAATTATATAACACACTTATATTATAAATAAAGATAAAACCTATGGAAAAAATTACATTTTACAAATATTTTTAAAAAAAAATTAAAAGGGTATCGATCCCGCGCTTTTAAAGCGCAGGTCAAGTACAAAATTAGAATGTTTGGAAACATGAATTGCAGTTTAAAAAAGAGGTTTGTTTGGAAACATGAATAACAATATTAATTGAGAATTGTTTGAAAACATAGATAGTAGTATATATACTTTCTTTTATTTACATAATCTATTTTATTAATTCAGAAGTACACTTTAAAAATACCCCTTAGTTTTTCAACTTATTTACAATGGCATGCCACTAAGACTATTAATTAAATTTCCTATTTTAATGCTTGTCTTTTTCAGTTCTATTAATGTGTTGTCTTAAAATAAAATTTAACTTCCCTTATCTAATTAAATCAATTTCAATTTTATCTTTATTATTAAAATAGTTTCCTAATATTTCCTAAAATAATTTTAGCATTAATATGACGATTTAATAATTTCCTAAAATAACTATTTGTTATATAATTCACTTTTATTAATTCTTTACAAATCTTAAATCAACATTTTAATATATTATATATCCATAAAATCTGAATAAATGAATTGATGTTACAAAATCTATACTTTATTTATCTATTTCATATATCTTACTAACTCATAGTTATTTATTTGACATATTTGAAATTATCGAATTGAATAATATATTTCATATTATTTATTTCACATATTTGAAATTATCGAATTGAATAATATATTTCATATATAATGTATCATTATCTATCTTTTATTTATTTTCCATTATTCTTTATATAATACTAAATATTCGTGACACATTTGATTGTTAATAAAAATGCAAAAAAAAATTAATGTAATAAAACTAACTATTACAAATGCATCATTGGTATAAGCAAAAAAAACAAAAAATAAAATAAATACCCGCCCGGTCGGGCGGGTCAAGGTCTAGTGATTTTTAAAAACAGGTTAGGTCTACAATCTTCATCAACATTATATCGATATAGACTGGTTATATGAAGTTAAATACTTTACAGTAACTTTACTTTATTTGTCTATACGTCAAAAGAAATCCCCTTAATATTAAAACAGAAACATTTTAACAAACAAACCTTATCATCATGTGTTAATAACAACAATGCCATTTCATATGTGTCATCACCATAGCTCTTCTCAGGCCATTTCATTAAAAACCCTTCTTTAACTAGCATAATTACATGAATTGCCATTGTCATGGAATAACCTTATTAGCACAAATTATTTCGTTGCATTTTATATGGTCGAACTATAATTGTATCTTCGTATCTTGGTTGTCATAGTTATTAATTGTGGTCTATCTACGTTAAGTAATAGTTAAAGTATGGTCAATATATTGTCGGACATAGTCTTTATATATATATCTTTATGCGTTAAGTAATAGTTCGTAATATATTGTATTGATGAGTCTTTTTTTTATATTTAGATTTAGATTCATACATAGTTTCATTATAAAATGTTAGTCGTGATCCTACATAGTGTACATAGTTTAGTTATATAATAGTTGAACACGTTTCTAGATCATGATAATGTGATAGTTGAAAAGGTTAGCCAGTTAAAATCATTATAAGTTAAGTATATTTGAGCGTTAAGTAATAGTGGGATATGGTCAATATATGGTCTTATATAATTGTACGGTAGATGGTGATGCATGATCGAATACTTTTAATGTATGTATGTATCAAAAACCTATATTTATTGTATATAAATGAAAGTTTACTATATAAGACCAAAATTTAAAAAATTTGGTAACCTATATTTATTGTATATAAATGAAAGTTTACTATATAAGACCAAAATTTAAAAAATTGGTAACTGGTTAAGAAATATCGATCAAATTACTATACAAAAATAGAAAGTAATTGACCATATATTGGCATTGGTGGGCGGTGATTACCGCCATTAGAACAGCTATAGACTAAAGTAAAAATAGAAAGTAAGACTCATCGATATCATATAACTTCACACGGCAATTACGTTTGCATTTAATGGTAAATTTGATAATTTAAAAAAATTTGTCAAGTTTTCCAAGATACATGAAGGTCATTTGTATTTGATAGGCCCTACGATTTTCTTTTACCTTATGAGGGTGTTAAGGCATGTAATATCCCTAATATTGATATTGGTACTCAATTATATTACGACTAACATTAATCATTAAGTAATCGCGGAAATTGATTTTAGTCTGATTTGATTTTGTCGATTAACACCAAAGATTCCACGCTTAAATACAATCTAAATTATATATATACCAACCCTAGCAATCACATCTCATCGTTCAAATTTATTTCTTCTTAACATTATCAAAACCATTCATTCCCCAAAACACAAATGGCAGGCTTGAGCGGTTGCTGATTTGAAACCGTTTAAGGCGATGTGGAGAGTGAGGACGAGCATCATTCGATTGTGAAAGCAGCATTCGGCTGCTGGTGGTCTAACCATTGAGATGGTTCTCATTGATTCGAATGTAAGTATATACCTTTTTATTTTGGCCGTATCATCTAATGCTTTGTGAATTTACGACATATTCATATTCTATACTGTTTTAATAATCGTCTCTTTCATTTACCAAATTTCAGGGAGACACTGACTTTCACCAACTTCTCCTTGAATCATGCATGTGGCTCATACCGGACCACAAGCCATCTTTACAAGATCAGCTTGCTGTCAAATTAATTGGGGAGCAGGTAATGCACTGTACTAATTTTAAATAAAAAATGTTGGAGTTAATATCCCCTTTAGTATTTTTTCTGACATTGTTTTATCTATTAGAAAAAGATCGATTGAAGAATGTGTCTAACATTGATAGGTTTTGAAAATTATTTTGAACACAATGATGTGTCGAAATGGATGCTTTCGAAAGAGGTATATCATTTCTTATTGGTTTGATTGGTAAATAAGTTTGTTTAGTTTTCTTAGTTGATTCTTTGTTATTTTCTATATAGGATTACAAACCAGGAATTCTGAAGAAACTTTTGACATGGCTGTGCCTTCATCAGTTTATTTTTGTTTTTTTTTTATATTTTATTACTATATTACCTTGGTTACGTTTTATGTTTTTAATAATAATTTTTATGAATGAAGTAATATTTCTATTGCCTATGTTTTAGTTTTATCTTAAATTCATAATCAATTTATTTTAATTCTTTCTTTATTATTAAAGATTTATTTGAATATAATATATGTTGATGTCACTTAACCAATTACATTATAAAATGTTACATTATAAGATGTTACATTATATAAACATGTACACTTTTATTCAATATTTTCGATTATCTAATAGTTGTGAACACGCGACTTGGGACCTAATTCTAAAATCTATATATGAAAATGTAACATTCTCTTTCAATACATCACCCCGCGCAGGGCGCGGGTTATTACCTAGTTAGTTATTTTATTTATAATAAATTAGGTACTTCCTTTTTGTGTTTTTTTTTTAATTTTACAGATTCTACCGCTACATTTAAAATCAATTTAAACTAAATAATTACAATTCCAAACGTATCTAAACAAATCGATATTCATGTATTAATTTAGCCAAACACATAATTTTTTTTTGTTTACGGAATCATTTAGTCATACATATTCGAGTACCCATTTAGGTACGGGTCGTTTCTTTCGGGTATAGATTTTTTGGGTTTTGAAATTTCTTTTTAGGTGCTTTCTTTTTGTATTTATTTTTATTTACAAATTCTATCACTATATTTAAAATCAATTTAAGTTAATTAATTACAATTCCAAAACGTACCTAAACACATCGATATTCATATATTGATCATTATTAATATTGTACAAATATTATTAAATAAAAATATTAATATTTAAGCAATTTAGTTAAACACATAAAAATAATAAAAAATTATTTGTGTATCGAATCAATTATGCATAGACATTCGGGTACCCATTTAGGTACGGATCGTTTCGGGTATACGTTTTTTAGGTTGAAATTTTTTTCTAGATACTTCCTTTTGTATTTTTTTTATTTACAGATTCTATAATTGTATTTAAAATCAATTTAAATTAATTAATTGAAATTTTAAAACTTATCTAAACAAATCGATATTCATATATCTATCTTATTAATTTATATATTCTTTAGTTGACTAATTTTTTATATAGCTTATACTGAAATAAATATATTTGAACCGAAACAAAAAATCAATATAAAAGTACTGTACATTTGGATTCAAAATCGTTTCTTCTAACAACAAACTACACAAATAAGTTAATCTGTATAAAAATTTAAATTACAATGTAAATATTTAATTAATATAGAAATATGTCATATTTTTTAAACAAAATATCAATATAAAAGTATTGTACATTGACGTTCTAAAATCATTTATTTTAACAACAAACCAAATAAATATGTTGATTGGAGAGAGAATAAAACAAAGCCAGAAAAACACATACTCTACCAGAGAAACTCTATGTTTCAAATTTATTATAAAGAAAATTTACTAAGATAAAATACATTCAATAATTACAAACAAATAATATATTTCATAAAAGTGAAAAATAATATCCGCCCTTTCAAAGACGGGTCAAAACCTAGAAGATCAAACCTTACGGTTGAAATTTAATAAATCCGACAAAATAATTTAATAAATCCAACAAAAATTCTTAAACTGAAATAAGATCAAACAAATGAAAAAGTCAAACCTTTAATTGAATTTCTCGAGTATTTAGAAGATTAGTCTTATATTTAAATTCACAGAATAGTAGTATTTGGAAGATTAGGCTTTCAAACAGATGAATCAAGACTAACCTAAAAAGTATACTATTTAAACTTTCAATCTACAAAGATCGTTACATATGCTCAAAACTAAAAATAAAATTCAAAACCCGTGCGGGACGCACGGGTCAAAATCTAGTTGAAAATTACAAAAGCAAACAACAATAAAACGATTTGGGTTAATATGGAAACATTCTGCGGTGAGAGATTTTAACTTTCACTTTGACATCAAAGATTAGGACATTCAAGGGTAGAAGCTTTGCAAGGAGGTTTCAACTTTCACGTGTAGCTTAATTAATATATACAATGATGTCATATGTGTTCCAAAAAAAAAATACAATGATGTCATTATCTCTTTTTCTGTCTATACCGTTTTCTCGATAAGGAATGTCTAATTTTGTGGAAATGACACAGAGTCAGAGGTAGGATGTTTTTAAACCAAGTTGTTACACTTTATGACCTCATTGTATATAAGGATTGTTTAAAGGTAAACTGGTTCAAGAACAATATAAAGAGAGAAACGGGGCGAACAAAGACGTTTTATAGATCTGAAGTATGTGATTACAAACGGATTGAAAGAGTGACTAAACAGCCGGAGGAACACAAGGCGGCGAGTATCTACGAACTTATCGAAACCCTAGATCTAGCCGCTCGAGTGGGTGTGTAAAAGTCTGGGTCCTCTTCTTAATGCTGTTCACCCTTCTTTTATAGGCTGGTCATGTCGTTCGCCCTAACTCGTCTTGAGTTTCGTTGGGCCTTCCTCTAGCGGGCCGGAGTTGGCCCATTAGGCGTCTTTGCCAGTCGGTTCGAGCGAGCCTCTTTAACCGCGGCTAAAGATGTTTGGCCGAGCTGTCCCTCATCTTTAGAGGTTACGCGAGTTGCCTTGGCGAGTTAGGTTTTCTCATTTGATGGGCCTTGCAGGGGAGGGTACAACCCATCTCCCACAATAAGTCCCCCCAGTTCACTCATGAGTCACCACGACTCTTAAGTGAATTTGTAACCAGGTTTAATCAAATGATGGAACCTAAATTAGGGCGTCTGTTCGTCGGTGGTGGACTGGTTTAGCTTCGTCCTTTGGGCGTGTCTAGTCGTGAGATTATGGTGCCAGTTTGCTGGTCAAGGTGAGGGTTTTAGGAGCGTGCTCAGTCGTTCGATTCGGACGTTGGCCTTCAAGAGCGTGTCTACCCGACCATATAACAAATCCGCCCAAGGAGCGCGTTTTAGCCGCCAAATAGAGGTATTGACCTTTAGTAGCGAGTTTAATCGGTCGCTTGAGCGCGAATAGCCGTGCGGGTCGGACTTCAGTTCTTCAGGAGTGCTTGTATCAACCCGAGTCGGCTTGATTTGAATCAGATTTTTGGTTCAGCGATAACCTATTCGGTTGGGGCGAAAGCGAACCGGTCTGATCGAATCTTGGTTTGGCGATAAGGGTTCGGCGAGCGAGAAGGTGAACCGGTCTGATCGAAATCTTGGTTTAACGATAACGGATTCGGTTGAGGCGAGAAGATGAACCATCGCTAAAAAGCCCAATTAGGCCCTTTTAAGTCTAATTAATGCGGTGGGAAGCGTGCCTTAATCTTTGCTATAAATAGGCGGTTTCCCATCGCTTTCTTCATTCTTCTCTGCATCTCAGGTATTTCTTTCCTCTCCCTTCTCTCTACTTTCTCTCTCTAGATCTACGATTAGGTAGCCGGAATCCTTAGGTATTTGAGTAGCCGCTGTTATGTCGCCGGGGAATCGGTTGTCCCGAGAGGAAAAAGGGAAAGCCGTCGCGGTCCCTTCCAGTCCAGCTGAGGACACCACGGCTCGTGGGAGTCCGCTCGACGACTTTAGTTTGATTCATCGCGACGCGATGCGAGACACGGTGAATCTTGATTTGTCGCAGCGTCTCTTGGTTGCTGATGCGCACCGATTGCTTCGAGAAGGCGGGTCGGTCTCCGATGACGAGAGTGACACAGATCGTTCTAGTCCCGCGGCTAGTCGGTCTAACAGAGAGGGCGATGAGGACGGTTCTAGTAGCGCGGGTAACCGGTCCGTTGGCGAGGATAGCGATGATTCCGACTCCGACTCTTACATCCCAAGTCAACAAGAGCTATGGGAGAGGCACAGGCGTGTTCGATTCGATCAGATTGACTGTAGGCCGACCGTCTACCATCCTGGTGGGATCTTCGAAGAATTGCCCGCGCTCCCTTCGGAGCTTCTGCGGGACCCGTGGAAGGAAGGTCAGCGTTGGGGCAACGTGTTTGGGACATGCTCTACTCACAGTTCCGTGAGAGGTCTATTGCGGCGCTACAGGGGGGCCGGCGTGACCTACATCGTTCCGTCCGCCGAACAGAGGCCTTGGTCCCCTCCGGTCGGCTACCAGTGCTTGTACGAGTCATACTTTGAAGATGACGCTAAACTGTGGTTCCCGATTCTTCGGCTAATCACGGCGTACGTCAGGAGGCGCGGGATTGCGATTAGTCAGCTGAAGATCGGCTTGATACGTAACGCCGTGATGTTGTTGGTAATGGGAGCGGATACCGACGTCTCAATGTCAGTGAGAGTTTTCGAGGCGGCGACTACCAAAGCTGAGCGAGCGGCCTCTTCGGTGAAGATCGTCCTAGTTACAACGTTCGACCGGGCATCAGGAAGGCGAAGAACTGGCAGCGTCCGTATTTTTATGTCGAAGCGGACGAACATGCCTTCGCCGAGTCATTGGAAGGCGATTTCCACGTGCTGTGGACTAACAAGATTGGTAGAAACGATAGTCGCCGCTTTGCTACCTTTGTCATCGCGGCGGTTTTTGTTTTGGCGGTCGCCATCCGAACACAATTGCATATCCAGAAAATTTCTTTGAGAGCGCAGATCATAGCCACGCCACAGTCACCTTCGTTGGCCTGACTTGAGTAGGGAGTGGATCGTCGGCAGCAGGCTCGAATTGCTAGAGTACTTCTTTACTCATTACTTTGGAAATTGACGCGTTTCGTCATACTGATCGGCCTCTTTGTGTTGCACATGCAGTCGATTGGGAGTCGAGGCAGCCGCTGATACTTGGCCCAAGGAAATCCCGCTTGAATCTTTTCACGCGAAAACAGCGAAGATCCTTAAGCTCGTGAGATGGGCGGGACTCGGATCTGAGTGCTTTGCTCAAGGGGAAGCTTCAGCTCCTCAAGAAGTCGACTACCCGGACTTCGCCGGCTAACCCGACCGGTGGCAGCATTTCTCAAGGGCTCGGTCCTTCCTACCCGATTGACCAGACTGTCGATCCTGATCCTCCTGGTTCCAAACCGAAGAAGAAGTCGCAGAAGAAAAAGAAAAGCAAGGGGACCCTTCGGTGGGGACACGCTTAGAAAAAGCGGCCACTCGAAGGATCCACGGACGACTCTTCTTTGAAGAAGAAGATGAAGAAGCGAAGAGGTCGCGAGGATCTTAGCGACCATGAGGATCTCGATAATGACTTCGTCTAAGGGGCGTCGGGGGAAAATCCGAAAAAGATGAAGAAGTCTAAGAAGGAGAGGCATGCCGAGAAAGCCCAGCAGTCCCCAGGTCTCGAGGAGGCGCCCGTCGTGCAGGGGTCTCCTCGCGTTGGAGAGGAGGTCGTGGAGTGCGACTCGGAGAAAGCACCGGAGGCTCGTAAACGAGTCACCTGGTGGACCTCCCGTCCCTCCTGTTAAAGACCGAGGACCGTCCCCAACGTGTCAGCTTCGTCGAAGGCTCCCTCGGGAAGAGACCGAGGATCGACTTCTCGACCGCGTGGAGTTCAGATACCACGAGCAGACCCGCTGGTGTGCAACCCCAGCCAGTCGCCGAGCTCTCGCCAGATCGAGGAGCCCTAGGGAGATGCCTTTGGTTGGGGATCTCTTCTTCAAAGATGATTATATCGGCGTTGCGTTGGCGGGCGGCGGGTATGTTTCCGACCTTTGTACTTTGGACGTGTTTAGCCGTCCTTCCTTTTCCTTTTAAACTAACATACCACCCTTGTGTTTTGTTAGGCCGGCGGATGTGTGAGCGTCCTTGTGGAGAAGTACGACACTGCTTTGAAGCGAGCGATGGGCGACTAAGCCTCGGCGAAGGCTTGCAAAGGTAAGGCTTCGGGGTGATCGAGAGGCTCGAGCCGACCAAGAACGGATTGCCAAGAAGACCCTTGAAGAGAAGGAAGCTCGAGTGAAATTCGAGGGCTTAGAGGCCTTCAGGGCTGATCAGCGGTAGAAGGCTTCGTCTGTAGCGAGAGGCGAGCATAACTAGAAGGAGAAGGCCGAGCCCAGCGGAAAGGGACGCTGTTACTCAGAAATTGACAGAGGAGAGACGAGGCTTCGGATTCGCTGCCGAAGTCTCGCGAGAGGTTAGGGTTCAGTCGGCAATGACCGACAAGCTTAAGCGTTGCCTTGACTCCGTCGCGATCCTACTTGGTCGCGCGATCTTCGAAGGAGAAGAACTTGCTCGGGCAGGCTTCGGTACCAAGAAGTGCCTTGAGATGATCCGGGAGGAGCGGCTGGAGATTAATCAAGAGCTTATTGACGTCTTCTCTCAGCAAGAAGCGGAGCATCAGGCTGCGGTCGCTGGCTTCGATGTTGGTCCGTTACGAGGCGTTGGCCCTTTCTCCATTAACTCTTGATCCGGTTAGTGAGCGAGGAGTTCATAGCCACTCTTGACCCGTATGGGTCGAGCGAGGACCTGGTTGGTTCGAGTCGGCCAGCGATTCGCGGACTCCTCGGACTCTTCCTGAAGACGCGCCGGTTGATCGGCATGACGAGACTCCAGCTGAAGCGACTCTTCCTGAAGAGGAGTCGTGCCCTCGTACTGGTGAAGAGAACGTCGAGGAGGGTCGTTCCCTGGTGCGCGAGGATCCTCTGAATGGTGTCGATCCGGAGAAGGTCGTTGAGATCGACGACTCTTCTCAAGGCGATGAAGAAGAGGATGCAGAGGAAACGCAGTCTCCTATTCCTGCTGAGACCGGGGAGCTTGTTGAGCAAGAGGGTCCTCGTGGAAGGAATGAAGATGGAATGGTCCCGGTGGATGCTCCCGAGAGTCAGACTGTTCCAGAGGATGTCGAAGCGGCAGAAGAGCTGGACGCTGAGCTTCACATTGCCGCGGAGGAGACTCATGTTTGACCATTTGTTGTTGTAAAACTATTTAGTCTTCTTTTCCTTTTGTTGTTGTACGCTAGTTAAACTTTATCGGCTTGGTCGCCGCTTGAGCGTGTTTGTGCGCGGTTAAATTCAAACTTTTTTCCTGTCTTATTTCCAACGCCAAATGGTTATATGATGATTTTGTTTGCAAATGGGTCATTCGCGCTTGTTTCCATACTAGAGATGAAAGGTTCTCGAGTCGTTTCTCAGTAGCGGATCGAGTTTTGGTCGGCCAAACCTGCACTCGATGCTAGCAAAAGACTTAAGAATTCATTCTTAATGTTAGTCCGTCATGACCAAATTATTGGTCATGCGCGGCTATCGGGTCCCTCGATTAAACGTCTGATCAGGACTTAATCGAATAGTGGGTGCGTTCATCCGCCTTCCGTCTCGTTTGATAAGGAACGGGAGTCGCAGGGGGCGCAACAGTCGTTCCCTGGTCAGGTTAGAGGACGATTCGAGTTGACCTCAAAAATTTAGACTGTTGTTTTGTTATAGCTGGACCGGTTAAGGCTGCCTACGTACCCGGAATAGGATCAAGCCATTCGTAGTTCGATTTTACCGAGTAAAAGTGGCTTCGGGGGCGCATTTACTCGGGCGGGTAGAAGTGACGGCAGGGGTGCATCTACTCGGCATTTTTTTTTTTTTTTTTTTGGGTCGTGTAGAAGTGACATGGGGTCATCTATCCGACCTAAGAGAATGAACGTTTTTAGTCGATCGGTTAGAAGTGACGCTTGTTCATCTACTCGATCGGTAAAGAAAGTTAAGGGTTTGGCGGTCTGCTCCCGACGAAGAGATTAAGTAAGGTGATGCTGGATCCTTACTTAGTCGGGAGAGTGATGGATTTTAGGAATAGTAACGACGCAGGTGCATGGAGTTCCATGCCCTTGGGACGTCTTCGCCGCTGGACGTCTGAAGTCGGTAGACGCCAGGCTTAACGACTTTGACTATCTTGTAGGGTCCTTCCCACCGTGCTCCGAGTTTTCCAGCGTTCAGTTCCTTGGTGTTCTCGAAGACCTTGCGCATGACTTGATCGCCCAGCTCAGTGGTCTTGCCTTAACCCTCTGTTGTAGTAACTCTCAATCGGTGCTGGTAATTACGGATTCGGGCGAGCTTGATCTGGCGTTCCTCAGGTTCGTCGAGTGCGTTAAGGAGCATGTCTTCATTGAGCTCGGCGTGTTGCGGCATTTTGGAGTGGCGGAGGCTCTGGCGTTGACTTCAGCTGGGGCCATGGCCCGACTCCATAGGCGAGAGAAGGGTGTTGATTTGGTCGCCCCTTGGAGTCGTCGCGATGGCTCGAAGGACTCCGTCGAGTTCGTCGGCCCGATGGCCTTTTCAAGTCCAAGCGTTTCTTGATTCCATCCATGATGAGTTTGTTAGGCGACTTCGGCAGCGTTCCCTTCGGGTATCTTGGCGTGGAGGGCTTAGCGAATGTTCCATTTTCCGCGAACTCTTTGAAGTTTCGGACATAAATTGGGAGCCGTTGTCGGTTACTATCTCGTCACGGGAGACCATGGCGGCAAATGACATTTTCGAGGCGAAACCGCGGACTTCCTTGTCGGTCACTTGAGAGAAGGCTTCGCCCGATCCGCCGTGAAATAGTCGGTTAGGACTAGGATGAAGCGGCGTCCTCGAGAACACACCATGGGACCAATGATGTCCATAGCCCAACGCATGAATGGGTAGGGGCGGTGGGCGTCTGCAGCACCGGTTGGGCGGTGGATAATGAAGCATGTCGCTGGCACTTGTCGCAGCGACGGGAGTATGATTCGCAATCGAGTTCATAGTCGGCCAGAAAAGACCGGAGTTTCTGATCTTCAAAGCTAATGCGCGTCCGCCGGAATGGTTTCCTCCCTCACCATCGTGCGTTTCGGCCATTACGCGTCGGATCTCGTCGCCGTGAATGCATTTGAGGAGGACTCGCTGCGTTGTATCTGTATAGTTAAATTAGTTCATGGCGTAATGGCCTTCGCCTTTTGAGTCGTCTAGCTTCCCACTTCTCGGTTGGTAAGAAGCCGTTCGAGAGGTAATTAATGAACTCCGAGCGCCAGTCGACGGGCTGTTTGTCGGATTGTGTCATCTCAGCGTCGTTGATAGGGGCGATGATGGTAGTCGCCTCGGCTGAAACGCTGATACTTGGTTCGTCGATGTGATGTATCGGGATGGTCCTCTTGACCTGATCACGGAGTCTGCTGCCAAGGGCTGCTAGTGCGTCTGCGCAGGCGTTGTCGCCACGGGGCACCTTAGTGAGCTCGAAGAATTCAAATTCTCTTGCTAAGTCTTGGACGACACGGAGGTAAGCGTCCATTCGGTCATTGCGTGCGTCGTAATCTCCGTTGAACTGACTGGCTACTAGCTGTGAATCACAATACGCGCTTAGGCGTTTTGCTTTAACGGCCTTTGCCAAACGAAGGCCGGCTATCAAAGATTCGTACTCAGCTTCGTTGTTCGACGCCGGGAAACCAAAGCTGAAAGATTGTCGTATCAGTTCGCCAGTCGGGGACTGGAGTTGGACACCAGCGCCTGAGCCTTTGTTCGTCGAGGAGCCGTCTACATGCAGTATCCAGTTCTGGTTTTGTGGTTGCAAATCCTGCTCCAGCTCTGGTGCCAGCTCGACAAGGAAGTCGGCTAGGACCTGAGCTTTTGCGGCTGTTCGATTTTTGTAAGTAATATCCAGCTCACCGAGCTCCACAGCTCACTTGGTGAGGCGACCAGCCCGGTTTGTGTTCTGCAGGACGGTGCGGAGCGGCTGATCGGTGAGTACCTCAACTGTGTGCGACTGGAAGTAGGGGCGCAACTTCCTCGCTGCTTCCACTACGGCTAGGGCCATCTTCTCTAGGGTTGGGTAACGAGTCTCCGGGCCAGTCATGCGCCTGCTTGTGTAGAAGATCGGCTTTTGCTCCCCTCGGTCCTCTTTAATGAGGACGCTGCTTACCGTGGCTGGACACGCAATGTAGAGTGGCAGGGCGTCTCCTTCGTCGGCTTAGCAAGGACGGGCGGGTCGTGAGGTACTTCTTCAGTTGTTGGAAAGCCTCCTCGCACCTCGTCCCAAGCGAACTTCTTATTGCCACGGAGAAGGTCGTAAAAAGGAAGACATTTGTCGGTCGACCTGGAGATAAATCTGTTAAGGGCGGCGATGCGACCAGTTAACCGTTGAACTTCGCGGCTGTTCTTGGGGCTAGGAAGGTTGAGGGCGGCGGATATCTGCTTCGATTGGCTTCTATGCCTCGTTGGGTAACGATGTAGCCGAGGAACTTCGCTGAAGAGACTCGAGCGTGCATTTGGCGGTTGCTTCATTCGTACTTGTTGAGTACTTCAAAACAGAGCGTAAATGGCTAAGATGATCTTCAGCGTGCAGTGACTTGACTAGCATATCGTCGATGTATACCTCCATAGTTTGACCCAGTTTGTCTGCGAACATGCGGTTAACGAGCCGCTGATACGTCGGCGCCGGCGTTCTTCAGGCGAAGGGCATCACTTTATAACAGTATGTTCCTCGATCGTGATGAAGGCCGTTTTCGCGGTCGTCGGGTGCATCATAATCTGATTGTAACCTGAGAATCGTCCATGAAGGTAAGCATCTCGTTTCTGCGGTTGACTCCACGAGGCGGTCGATGCTCGAAGCGGATAGCTGTCGCCGGACAAGCTTTGTTAAGGTCGGTGAAGTCGATACAGACGCGCGACTTGCCGTTCTTCTTTTTCACTACTACCGGGTTAGCTAGCCACTCCGGGTAGCGAACCTCTGTGATCGAGCCGGCCCCGGGTAGTCGTTCGACTTCTTCGTTCTGCCTTTGGCGATCGGTCCTAGTTTGCGGCGCTTACGGCGGATGGGCTTGAATCGCGGGTCGACATTAAGCTCGTGGGTTGTGATAGCGGATCGATCCCTTTCATGTCCGATAGGGACCATGCAAAGGTGGATCGTTATCCACAGGAGCGTGGTAGTGCCGTTGCATGTAAATCGACGGCCAGCGCGCCGACTTCGTACCGTCTTCTTTGGGGTCGGAATCGTCTATCGGCATCTCTAAGATCGTCCTTCGAGGATAGGTTAAGCTGGTGGGATGAGAAACGGCGTTAACGAGGGATGGTGGCGCTGTAGCTTGGCGGTGGCTATCAGCAGGTCCCGCGCGGCTTGCTGGTCTCTGCGGATGGTTTTGATTGTCCCTTCTACCCCGGGGAACTTGATGCACTGGTGGTAGGTAGACGGTATTGCTTGCATCGAGTGTATCCATGGTGTCCCAAGGATGACATGATAGGGTGCCTTAGTGCTAACCACGGCGAATTTAACCGTCCTGGTAACGCCGCATGCTCGGGCGGGAAGACGGATTGTGCCGAGAATGGTTTCTGAGGAACCGTTGAAACCTGTCAGCGTCCTTGACGAAGGTTTTACGCCGGCGAGATCGATTCCCATCTTTTCCAGCGTTGCTCGAAAGATAAGGTCGACGGAGCTGCCCGTGTCGATCAGCACTTTGGTTACATCATATTCACCGATTTCAGGGCGACTAGCAAGGATCGTTGTGTGGGGCGTGAACTCAGTCAGATCATCGGAAGAAAAGCTGATCGGGTGTGGTTCGGCGGCTTCGTGGGCCATCGCCTCGAGGCGGTTGCTTGGCGCCGGTAATCTTTGACTGAACGGACAGAATCGCCACAAGGTGACGAGCCACCCAAGATGACGTTCAATCGTGGTCGCGCGATCGTTCGTTTGATATCTAAGAACGCGCGAAGGTCCGCAGAGACGCTCTGGTCGTCCGGCTTCGATGGCACCGGTTTGTCAGATGACGTTGGTCGCTCTAGCCGCCTCCTAAGGTCTGTTGGTTTGGAACGATTGAGCCGCACGCGTAAATCGGTTTCCTTGGCGTTGAGTTGGTCGCGCAGATCAGTGAGTGGCGTATCGGTCGGCGAGGTAGGCTTGGCGGTTCCCAGACGTTGTGACTTGCTGGCTAGGAGCTTAAAGCGAAGGTCGGCGCAATTGACTTCATCGCTGTTGTGGCCTTACGCGAGGAGGTTCCGCAAGTCGGTTGGCGTTGGTGGGCACTCATCCTCATCGCCGACGATAGTGGCTGCTGAAGCGTATCGCCGATCGTTGTCGATCGCCGGTTGCTCCTCGTCCGCCGAGGAGGCTTCGTTGTCGGCGTCGTCTGCGGGTTTGTTATTCTCTCGGCGTTGCTCCTCGCCTTTACCGCCAGACTTTCGTTGGTAGCTTCTCCTTATTCTTGGACCAACTCTTGCGGTTTTCTGTTTGGTTTTGGAGGTTGGACTTTGAAGTCGCCGCTCTCAACCTTTGAAAGGCTGGCGTCGCCATCCGACACTTTCGGATGTGTCGTGCCCTTGACATCGTGGTATTTGCAGTGCTTGGTGAGTCGACTCCTTTAGAGGATTCGGCACCCGTAGTAGGTGGCAGGCGGTGTGGGTGGAGCTGGCGCGAGCGGACTAGCAGAATTTTTCGTGGCTGCAGTCTCGCGATTGTACGTTCAAGGCTCGCTCGCGTCGCAGAAGCTTCGTGACTGGTCGGTTGTTTTCGTCGACAACGAACAAGAGACCGTTCTTCGGGTTGTTTTATCGGCATGGGCGTGCTGGCGTGGCTCTGCTTTGCTTCACCGGTTTAGGCATCGGTGTCTTTGCAGCGCCATGCTTAACCAAGATTGCTTTGGTATCTTCCTCCATGCGGATGAAGTTGTGCGGCGGCGATGGCGTCACGGAGAGCGTGGAAGGGCTTCGATACAAGTCCTCGGAACTTGGAATCCAGTGCGAGTGTTCATCAGGCGTCGATGGCGATGTGGTCGGGATGTCGATCACGGACACGACCGATTTGGCGCTCCATGAAGTCGCGAAGGCTCACGGTCTTTCGTGCGCTTGAGGTTCCATAAGCTGGAAGCTGTCGTTTCTCGCTTAGCAAACATGATGTAGGTCTTGAGGAGCGCCGGCGAAAGTTCCACGAAGTTGCTGATGGAGTTTTCGAGAGTCCCGAGAACCAGGTTAAAGCTTGTTCGTGAAGTGTTTCCACGAACAGTTGGCGATGGCGGCATCCTTCTCATCATCGGGTAGTCGGCGCGAGCCATCGCGATGTTGAAGAGCTGTCATATGCTCCACGGGACAGCCACCGGGTTTGTCTTGTGGGGCGCATCTTTTCTATTTTTCGGAAGTTGGCGTCGGTCGGTATGGTGAGCGAGAATGCGTTCGGTGGAGGCGGGGCGCTCGATCTGTGGCGCAGCACTAGTGACCTTGTGAATGGTGGAGCTCATCTGCTGAAAGTTGAGTTTGGCGGCTATCTCACGTATGGTCGTGAGATCTGGACCCGTTGGGCTATACGGGGGAGTCTCGATGGGTTCTAACTCTTGAGCGTCGTCGGCTGGAACCGTAGGGTTAGTGTTGAAGAGTTGTCGTCGGAAAGGTCGAGGGTTACTCGTTTGTCCGTGAGGAGCATTGTCGGCGCCAGCAGCAAGCATAGCGAGTTGAGCTTGGGTTTATACGTATCTCGTCTGTTGGCCAGCGCCGCGACCGAGCTCATGAAGTCGGCGGAAGAGGAGTCGGGTTGGAGGGTGGATTTGGCTCCTCCACGGCGTCGCCGGAGGTGCTCGGATCTCGAGCATGATGGATCATGCTTATTTACTTTGTTACAGGCCCCACGGTGGGCCAAATTGTTTAAGGGTAAACTGGTTCAAGAACAATATAAAGAGAGAAACGGGCGAACAAAGACGTTTTATAGATCTGAAGTATGTGATTACAAACGGATTGAAAGAGTGACTAAACAGCCGGAGGAACACAAGGCGGCGAGTATCTACGAACTTATCGAAACCCTAGATCTAGCCGCTCGAGTGGGTGTGTAAAAGTCTGGGTCCTCTTCTTAATGCTGTTCACCCTTCTTTTATAGGCTGGTCATGTCGTTAGCTAACTTCGTCTTGAGTTTAGTTGGGCCTTCCTCTAGCGGGCCGGAGTTGGCCCATTAGGCGTCTTTGCCCGGTCGGTTCGAGCGAGCCTCTTTAACCGCTGCTAAAGATGTTCGGCCGAGCTGTCCCTCTCATCTTTAGAGGTTACGCAAGTTGCCTTGGCGAGTTAGGTTTTCTCATTTGATGGGCCTTGCAGGGGAGGGTACAACCCATCTCCCACAAGGATTAACACATATTGAAAGTTTGTCAAACTATAGTAGTCAGCAATGCGCAGAAATGTTTACTTTGCTTGTGTTTGTAATTATTATTTTTTTTTAATCACGAATGCGTGTTATAATTAATGTGTTTGAGATGCCACCATTCATGAATATATTGAGTACTGACACTGCATGACAACAGTTTGAGTTTTGAACCTGGAACTAAAGGAAAAACTCATAAATTAAAAGATCATTTATTGAGCATGAATATTCATCACCATTTATTCACTACGAAACCACGATAGAAATTTAACTCTTGAACATCACCGTACATTTTGTTTCTTTTTGTCTGTAAACCGTCTCTAATGTTGAAAAAAAAAAATCTGTCTGATATTTATTCTTATAAATAATAACATATGGTTCTAATACGGGAGAGAGATCCAATTTGCAAATTCATAAATATCTATTGTTGCGGTGCACATCAAGTCCATATTTTAAGAAAAAAAATTAAAAATAATATATGAGATTTTCATGAAAATTTATAAATAGAATTAGACAAATAAGTGTTTTGGCCAATAATAATTTAATGGTCTTGGACATGATCGTCGGCTTTATAAAAAGAGAAATACAAAGTAGGGAATAGAGATGGTAACAGAATGGAAAAAGAAAGGTGTGGGGGAGTTGAGATTGTGATTTGAGACGATGTATTGTCAGTTTGTCTCCTTAATAATATTATTAACCGGCAATTAGTGGCTTCATTTTTGACTTTACACTGTTTTTTCACATTGTTGTGGGTGCTCTCACTCCCACCCACCCAATCACCTCCCTTTCTTTATAATATATACAGTTGTGCACAATCAAAAATACTAATTTTAAAAAGCAGTGATCATATTGTTTAGTGGAACATTGCTTGAATAGTTGACTCGGTAATTCAAATATTCTCTATATTTTTTTATTGCCAATATCAATACTGTATGTTTAAGGCTTAAACTACTAGTAATTAAAAGTGTATATATATGATATATATATGAGGTTTTGGATTATAAAATATGGTTTGTTTACGTAACCCGCAGAGAATGAAAAATAAAAAGTTAGAAAACTATATCCTAATTTCGTTCATACTTCATACAATTGTGTTGCAAGAGAACTATCATTGATAATGCAGAAGTGTTTATGTAGATGAGAAATTACCATTTAAAGTTGCTAATAATTCCGGTTCTGTTAATCTTTATAGGCATCATTAGATAATATATGTTCATTTGGTCCTTCCAATGATATAACACATTATGTCAAAAAAAAAAAAACTATTGACTATGATTATAATAAATTTAACTTTTTATATAAAGATTTGAACTCGGGAACACAAAGTTTAAAATCCCTATAAGTCTTAATAAGTCAGGGAATGGAATGTTCCATTTCAGTAAAAATAAATCTCCTTTTCCTATAAAGCTGACAGTAAAAAAAGGATATTTAAAATAAAATAAAATAAAATAAAATAAAATGAATATGAATATGAATTATTACATAAAACAAGATTCTGACAAAATAAAATTTTAAATTTCACTTTGTCTCTATTTACGTCCTTTGTGAAGGTAAGTGCCCAGAACTAAACGCAATCAATCCAAAAATCCTTTATAAAAATGTATTAAAAAAACTCTCTCTTCTTCTCTCTTCTACCAAGAATCTCTCTTTGTGTAAGAAAAGCTTAAACCTTTTCTGTGTTTCTTTGACCATGGCCACAAGGGTTAGCTTCTCGCTGGCTCTGGTAATGACGGTGGTGGTGATTCTCACTCCTCCACTCGTCTCCGGCGAAACTGGGTTCTCCGAACTAAAAATCCGTACCCACTTGAAACGACTCAACAAGCCAGCTCTCAAGTCCATAAAGGTAAATAATTTCACAGAAAATTTCTGTTTTTGGCTGAGTTTCTCCAATAATCTCTGGTTGTGGAACAGAGCCCAGATGGAGATATTATAGATTGTGTCCCAATCACCGACCAACCAGCTTTAACTCATCCTCTGCTCATCAACCACACTGTCCAGGTCCATAACCTCTTCTCTTCTTCTTTCAATCTTTCAGTTCAAAAGGCTCTGTTTTTTTTTTTGTTCTTGACATTGTGAATGGGTTTGTTTATAGATGACTCCAAGTTTCAACCTCTTTGGTGAAAGTAAAGTTTCATCCAACACCAAGAATCAGCAGTCTAGTGATATATCTCAGCTTTGGCATGTGAATGGGAAATGCCCAGAGAACACAGTTCCCATCAGAAGAACGACAAAGCAAGATCTTTACAGAGCGAGTTCGGTGGAGAAGTTCGGTAGGAAGAATCAGAAGAGTGTCCCTAAGCGTAAATCTTATGAGCCAGCTAGTGTCCTTACACAAAATGGTCATCAGGTAATATTCATTTCTTATGTATTTGCATTAGTTTTGACCCTTTTTTGGTTGTGTGTGTTCATTAACAACTTTTCCACCTCTTTGTATTTGATGTAGCACGCGATAATGTATGTAGAGGATGGGGTTTTCTATGGTGCTAAAGCAAAGATTAATGTATGGAAACCGAATGTGGAGATGCCTAATGAGTTTAGCTTGGCTCAGATTTGGGTTTTGGGTGGAAACTTCAACTCTGATCTTAATAGTATTGAAGCTGGCTGGCAGGTAACTTCTGTTCTTGAACAGTCTTTTGGTTTCTTGTAATAGAAAAAAACAGATTTGTGTTTCTGATTTAAAGATTTGTGTGTTTTCAGGTCAGTCCACAGTTGTATGGTGATAGTCGAACCAGGCTCTTCACTTATTGGACTGTAAGTTTTGCTGAATATTTGTCAATAATCTCTATGTGTGTTTTAGTTTTTATTGAAGAATCATTTCTTTTGTCTCCCCTGTGAAAAAAAAAACAGAGTGATGCATACCAAGGTACAGGCTGCTACAATCTTCTGTGCTCAGGATTTGTTCAAATCAACAGGGAGATTGCAATGGGTGGATCAATCTCACCTCTATCAAGCTTTGGAGACTCTCAGTATGACATTACCATACTTATCTGGAAGGTAATCCAACAACCAGAATCCTACATTTTGTATAACTTAGTTAATAGTACTATATAATATATACATTTTGTATAACTAAACTTACTTTTTGTGTTCAAAAAAAAAAAAAAAGTATAACTAAACTTACTTCTAATTTGTAGCCTAATGACAACATGGTTTTAGTTATTTCCTGTTTTTTTTTAAAAAAAAAATTGTTTGGTATAGAACTAATTCTACCTGTCGGTTTCGGTTTAGTTTTGGTTTGAGTAATTTCTGTTTGGTTTTTCTCAGGATCCAAAAGAAGGACATTGGTGGTTACAATTTGGAGAGAAGTACATAATAGGATACTGGCCGGCTTCACTCTTCTCTTACTTATCAGATAGTGCATCGATGATCGAATGGGGTGGTGAAGTGGTTAACTCCCAGTCTGAGGAAGGACAACACACTACAACTCAGATGGGAAGTGGGAGGTTCGCAGAGGAAGGTTGGGGCAAAGCTAGTTACTTCAAGAACATTCAAGTAGTCGATGGATCGAATGAGTTGAGAAGCCCTGATAATCTTCAAGTCTTCACTGATCAAGAGAACTGTTACAATGTGAAGAGTGGCAGTGGAGGTTCTTGGGGAAGTCACTTCTATTATGGTGGTCCGGGTCGAAACCCTAATTGCCCTTAAGATCCCTCTACTTAGATCATTCCAAATTAATCATCAACTGTATAAAACATTATTATATATACACATTCTTAAGTATATTGGTTTCAGATTGCAAGAGTGGTTTATTGTTTGTTCCTATGGTGTGAAGAGAAGATAAATTTCTATAAAGAACATTGTCACATGTGTATACTGAAATATGATCACATTAATGAATAATATTTTTTTTTTGTTAATGAGCGGTAGCACATAAACAAGGAGATCTATCTTCTGATAGCCTCTCTTAAAAAGTCAACAGATAACGTGGACCCAGAAACCAGAAGAGAGTTGACTTCAATCCGTTGACGAGTTCTCAATCGAGAAGTATTATCAGTTTCACATTAGTACGAGAATTAAATTAATTTAAGAAAGTATTCAATGGTGTCAAAGGAAAAATCTACAAAAGAATGTACCAAACGTATCATACATTCATGTGTAGATTTAATCATGACCTGATGCAATTACAAGCTAGTGACCTCTAGCGGAAGGGGGCATGGCAAACTAACATATGATAATCTTTTTACCAAAAACAAAACAAAACTTGACAAACAAAGCAAATGATAAAAAAATTTATTTGAGCAATTCTCTCAAATAGCATATTTCAAGTTTTTGTCACTAAAATAACAAAAAAGAAAATGATCAAAATAGTACTTTTTATTTTGAAATTTTTAATATTTATTTTTTGAATTTCAAACCTCATTCCCAGAACCTCACTCCTTAACTCTAAATCCTAAATCTATATTAGTTAATCCTAGGATATAAATGTATATTTATGCTTTAATAAAACTTATTTTGGTCATTTTCATCTTTGAGAACTATTTTTATGAAAATAAACTAAAAAGACAATTTTAGGAAATTTCTCTATTTTATTTGATAAGAAAAACAATGATAATTAATTGATATTTGTTTTTTTTAATACAATTGGTTTAGTTTGGTTAATTACTTATCGTTTGGTCAAATGTCATTTTATACTTCTGTTAAAGATGATCCGGGTTAACCAGAAGCTAGGCATGTAAATACGACTGAACGGTAACTGAGCTGAAATTTCAGCATCACTATATATATATATATATATATATATATATATATATTGTATTGTTCGATGTTTGTGTTTTATTTACTCTTACATTAGCAAATTAGTCATTTGTATATAGTGATATCCCGTATATCATTTTTTCAGAATACAGTTTTGTTAGAAACAAAATATATCCTATTCAGTTTCAAAAATATCTACCTCAATTTCTTTTTTCTTTTTTCTTTTTTTTTAGTTACTATTTCATAAATCAACCAAAAATGGGCAAAACAATGGATACGAACAATAACTCGGATAAAATCGGTACGATCTAGAACTGCCCCCACTGTACCTCCGAAGGATATATAGTCAAGTTATTTCGCGAACTCCAGACCCCACTCTAATGAAGGATACATAGACAAGCCGCTTATCATAATTCCAGACCCGACATGGTAATCACCGGCTGGTTCGGGGCGGGAGAACAAAATCTCCACTTTCTCCTCACCAATTGACCAATTGCTAACACTTAAGCGCAGAAACAAACACTAACAACACAAGAACACATCACACCCTAACCTTAACACACGAGAAAGAAAACTAACACACACACTAGAAACAAACTAACAAGCACACAAGAAACAAAACTAACAAACACACAGCCTGACACGAGACTGAAACACGGGTTTGAAAGGAGGCCGCAACACGGACTACCTCAATTCTTTGTTTCGATGTTATACGTAAAAAAATGTTTTTTGTACTTGAGTTGCCTCATTGTTAAACTATTGTCTTATAAAATTATCTTTTAAATTTTATATTCAATTTGACTCTTTACGCGCGTTACAATAAAACAATTTTTGTTAAATGAAAATAGAATGCATGCTGATCATTATTAACTAGACTAGATAAAATAAAATTTAAAATATCCCCACTGAAGAACATTCTACCGTATACAGGTAATTGTTTCTTGACTTGTGTAGTGTTACCACTGACAAATATATCACAAGACGATAAGGTTTCTAAGCACTAAACGCAGAGAAAATCTGTCATAAGATGGTTGACCAAAAATGAAGAAGATGGTGATAAGGTCTTTATAAGCACTAATTTAGATAAAAACCTATCACAAGATTTCTAAGTGATTACGAAGATTACGAGACTGAAACAATGGTTTATTGACCCATGACTTAAACAAGTGAGTGCAGAATGGATATCCTAAAAATTGCATTTTTTTTTTTGTTTTGATGAAGCATATAAATTTCAGTCAGTATTTTTTCTTTTTTTTGATAAAATACTTAAAATATTTTTATTTAAAATTAAGAAAATCAATCCTTTTAGTAAGTATCTTGGAACTAAAAAATTAGAAAATATTGAAAAAGATGAAAGGAAAGGAGAAACGGTATCGATGTAGAGATGTGCAGAGATATTAGAACTTCTTCCACTATATATTACTTTTTATTAGACAATTTATTTTCTTAAATAAAATTATCAAAATATTTTATTTTAAGATACCTAATAATTTAGGTGTCGTGGTCGCCTAGTAAAACTGAACTAATTAAAACCAAACCAAACTGAATTAGAGAAAGTGTTTAGATTTGATAGTTCCGAATAAACCGATTGATGTTATTTTTAAGAAATCGTAGCCGTATATGGATAAAGTTTGGTATATAAACCGATCAAATCGAATAAGTCAAAGAAACCAATTAATTAAAATATTAATATACTTATATGTAATTTTTATAATAATATATACATAATTTATTTTATTAATATGATATTCGTAATCAAAACATTAATTTTAATAATTTTTATTTTGTTTCAATTTAAAATGGCTATTTTTTCTGATTTTTATCAAATTATATAAAATATATTTTTTTTATTGATAACTCCTTGTGCTAAAACATAATTATATAATAATATTATGATGTTATTGGTTTCTGGCTTTTATTTTAATATTTAAATAAAACAGAAAATATTATATTGAAAAGTTAGATTAAAGAATATATATTTATTTTTAATAATTCTGATTTCTATTCATATAATCAAAAAAATTTATATAAGAAATAAATATATTTATGGTTTTTCGGTATACAACCGAACCAAACCAATTTAGATATGATTATAATATAGTAGTTAATTTTCATAAACTCAAAATACTGTTTAAAAAAACGAACCGAAGCTCATACCAAAATCCGGATTGAATCGTAAAATGAACATGCCTACCCTAAACCCTTACTTTTGGCGTGTGGTTAAATCGTAAAGTGAAATATTCTTAGATATTTCTTTTTCTTTCTCAGTTATATAGATTCTAATATTGCTGTTATGTTTTTTTAAGTCATGGGTCAATGTTTTTTCCATATTGTATTATGATTATCACCACTGAGAAATTTATAGCATGATGATTTATGCGCTAATTTCTTAATTAATAGTGGAATATATTAGCATTCTGCCCCTCTATTTAAACTCCACGGAGTAGTTGATAAAAAAATACAAACTTCCAAAGAGTAGTTGATTCAGAAATTAAACTATAAGCATTCTTTTGATGGGGATGATTGGTTACACCGTAGCTCTGGTGGTGATAACAGTGATATTCTCTCCTTGTGTTTATGGAAAACAGTCATCTGATCAACAAGACATCAAAGTACAAAGACTTTTGAAGCGGCTCAATAAGCCTGCTCATAAATCCATTAAGGTATTTAAACAACAAAGTATTATTTTCTGCAGTTATATAAAAAGAGTATTATTCTCTGTTGTGCGGAAAATGATATATTAAAATAATGAAGAAATCTGAGATTGTGGTTATATGCTATTTTTTGCATTAGTTAACTTATCTAGATATATGTATACTATATTGCGTCCAAAAATATCTAATTCTTATTACATTATCTCAAATGAGATTTTGTTTCTATAATTTTGCCATACGAAAATAATTTAATATGTGACATCATAATGTAAAATAGTATAGATATACTCAAGCAAAATTTTATCACTAATTTACATGTTTTATTTTTTTTCTCATCGACAAAAGTATTTTCAGAAACTACTTTGGAAAATATGTACTGATATTTTGGAATTTTATATATCTATAAATTTTGAAATTTTATATATCTAGCAGTGTTTAGATTTACTGTCAGTAAACAGAGATGAATTAAACTTATAATTAAGTGGCATAAAATGTTAGTTAGAAAAAAAACTTAAATGTGAGTTCCGTGCTTTGGATATTCACGAAAAAAAAGATTGATTTTTTTCGCGTTAATATGTCTTACAGAGTGAAGATGGAGATATAATAGACTGTGTTCCAATAACTAATCAACCAGCTTTTGACCACCCTCTACTTAAAAACCATACCATCCAGGTTTGTCTTTGTTTATGATCTCCTTTTTTTTTAGTTACATGCATGATTATGTTGAAACAGAATGTTTTCGTACGTAGATGAGGCCGAGTTTTGTTCCGGAAGGTGGTTCTACGTACACCAAGAAAGAGGCAAAGGCTATAACACAGGTGTGGCACAAAAGTGGAGTGTGTCCAGATAACACAGTTCCTATTAGAAGAACAAAGAAGGAAGATATCTTACGAGCAAAATCCATTGAGAGTTTCGGGAAAAAGACTCATAGGAGCAGTTTCGGGAAAGGGACTGATCAGAGCAACCCTGGACAAGGCCATGAGGTACACCTTTTATTCATTGTGTTACTTATTTACTGGGGGCCATGTGCAGTTAGATAAATATATTTCAGTGAGAACAAAATAATATCAAATATTTAATAGATATCTAAATTTATGTTAGTACTTTTTGTACTTTTTGTGTATTTCTTTTACAAAAAAAAAACACACAAATAACTTATAATTGTTAAACACAAACAACATATAGTTTTACATACTTTGTTGTAATGTGTAATTCTTAATTTACTATCTTTTTATCACATCATCCATCTCGTAAGTCATATCTTTTAATCAGAAATATCCAAATTATGTCAAATAGTACTGCTATTAGTTTCTATATAATATATATGTGCCATCGAAAATAATAATAAGTTACTAAAAATCATGTACCATTCTACATTAGATTTTTTTTTTGTTTGTTAATTTATGAAATACTATACGTGCTTCTCAACTCAGATATAATGAAGTTGTGATTTCAGGTTTTCTTTTTAACGTTGATGATTAGATCTGTAGTCTTTCATTTAACACTTTCCCAATTTTTGGAGCCGGTTTAGTACGCGATCATGAACTCGAGGGCCGGCAATTATTACGGGACAAAGTTTGTCATGAATACGTGGAGACCAGAAGTTGAAGTTCCCAATGAGTTCAGCTTGGCTCAGACTTGGCTTGCGTCTGGATCTGGCTATGATACTAACACAATTGAAGCGGGTGTGCAGGTCTTGCACTTCTTTCGTTTCAATCTTAAATTACATCTAATTCTTTAAATGCAAAAAACTTTCAACTAAGACCTTTGTTTGCTTAATTTATAGGTGTGTCCAATATTGTATGGTGACAACAATCTTAGATTGTTTGTTTATTGGACGGTAAGTTCCCATCTTCCATAAAATACATATTATATGTGTAACCCTAATGGAGTGGAAAAAAATAGACTGCTCAAGTTACAAAAGAAAAAAATTAAGTTAAAAAAAAACTGCTCACTAGTTTTTGACTTCTTATCAGGGATTCAGGATCGAAGTTTTTTTTTTTATCTTCCGGAAACACATTTATTGCCATTATTATAGCATTTGAGTCCAATATATTGTCACGGAAAAGCCATTAGCCTATTTTAAAATTTTATTGTAAGAAAGATTTCATATATATATATATATATATATATATATATATATATATATTATTAAATATAATGGTGATCTATAAATTTAACCTCGACTTTGCTTAGACCATCATTAATACAGTTTTTTAGGGAATTGTCTTAATGAAATTAGGAATTGGAAAAAAATAGTTTTTAACTAAGAAACGTCTCCTAAATAAGGTACATAAGAAACATCTCTTAATACTTTATACTATTTTACTTAATTTTATTTATTAAATATTTATTAAGAATTAGGATCTTCCCCAATAATCATACTCTTATGAACAGTCTCTCTTGCTTATTTTGAAGACAATCTAACTTTTTCATGCACAGTAAGGCTTTTGAGGGGCGCTATGTGTTTTCTGCTTTTGATTTTTTACTTCACTAAGCTTTTTTAGCAGATCTTATTTTAAAACTTTCTTCAACCATTATAAAAGGATTAATAGTACGAACATTACACAAATTCTGTTATTTTCTTCTTCTTAAAACCAATCTATACGTTAGTTTTGATGGAAACCCATGAATATTAAGCTAATCATAATTGAATTGTTTTGAGAAACAGAGTGATTATTACCAAAGTACAGGATGCTACAACACTGGCTGCTCAGGTTTTGTTCAGACTAGCAAAGTGATAACTCCAGGTGGATCCTTCACTCAGGCCTCACAATATGATGGAGCTCAGTATGCTCTCACCATGCTTATATGGAAGGTACTAACATATTTTTCTTTCTTTGCTTTTATTTAATTTTTTCTTAACAACAGAGGCGGATCGATAAAATATTTCGATTACACCATCTCCAATGTATTTTGATATTTCTACTTCTAAAGTATAAGAATTTTATAATAGAGATAGACTTTGCCATAATGTATTTTCCTAAAATAGTAATATCTAATTATAGAGGAAAAATAGAGAATTGTTATTTCTTCCCCTATTTATAGAGGAAAAAAATAGCAATTTCTATTATATAGGAAAAATAAAAGTGAGTTGGAACAATTTTACCTCTGAATATTATTATAGAAGTGAAAATAGCAATGAGTTAGAAATGCTCTTAGGAGCATAGACCAAAAAGATTTGTGCTTTATAAACCAATAATATCTCAAAATGCTCTACCTAATATCATATTATTAAGTAGATATCAAAAACCCTTTATCACTCCTAGTTTAAAATAGCAAAAACATATATCTTTGATTAAAGAGGAAAACTAACTAAAATATCTCGAAAGGTAAATAAATTTTCTTTTCTAATCCAGTATATAATATATTCTAGAAAGCGATACATTTTTTATTCATGGAACATGTAAACCAATTATAGCTTTGTTTGAAAATTTGATTTTCTGTAATTAATGAGAATATCTAGATATTTCTTACAAATGTTAAGTTTAAAAAAAAAAAACAGCGAAAAGGAAAAACAAATATGGGTGCACATTTGACAAGGGCATATAATTAATAGCAGTGTATAATTTGATGCCCCATATAGTAGACGTAATTAACTTGAGTTGCACGCGAAGTTATATCTGCATCTAAAGCCAAAATGGATTAACGTCAATTAATTTTAGTCCAGCGGAAACTGGTGGCTAATGATCGGTGGAGAGTATGTCGGGTACTGGCCTGGCAGTATATTCACTTCTCTAGGAGATCGAGCTACGACAGTTCAATGGGGAGGTGAAATTGTAAACCAAAGGACCAATGGGAGGCACACAAACACCGATATGGGAAGTGGCCATTTCGCAGACGAATGGTATAAGAAAGCGAGTTATTTCAGGAAACTGGAGACAGTTGATGGAGCCAATACTCTGAGAGAACCACAAGGACTTTACCCCTATGCAAGTAACAGTAACTGTTATAACATTAAAGCAGGAGGTACTCGTGGTTCTTACTGGGGGAATTTTTTCTTCTATGGTGGTCCTGGTCGGAATGCTAATTGTCTTTGATTTGGATCGATGTGCGCCAAAGCTTTTAAGTATTTTCACATGTGTGGTTTAAATAAGAACATGTGATAGTCGTGGTTTAAGAAAAAAAAAAGTCCACGTCATCATGGTTAAGTGTCCTTGATATTATGTGTGTAAAAGCTTTTCAGATTTTACATGTCTGTAATTTGAAAAAATAATGTGTATTAAAAATAATAAGAATACGTGTGTTTGATTGATAAATCTTCAGTTTATAGTTATCTGCTCTCTATCTGGTCAATCTGTTGACTTTTTGGTAATGAAAATTTTCCTCCACAAATGTTTGTGATAACCTTTTCCATTGTTTGATCTCTACGAGCGAACTTAATACCTTTAAGGTTCTAAAGATGTGTTAGCTATTGAAGACCAATTTCTAATTAGCATATAAACATACTAACAAATTGTTTTGTATTTGAAGCAATAAAAGTTATTAAGTTTATATAATTTAAACAAGTCGCACGTTTGTGCTGTTGTTGGGATAAACTGTAAACAAGTCGTTGTCACTTGTCTCAACATGTCAAGTTCTACCTTGCACGTTATGCGAATTGTAGAATAAAGAACAGAAAGGATATTATCAACTTATGTACGTTTAGAATAAAACCTTGCACGACACCATCCGTTGGATGGGTCAGCTTTGACTTCTACGTACGTTTACGTTTGCGTTTTTCTCATTTACAAAGAAGAATATGCTTTACGCTTTATCCTCTTTTTCATTTAAAAACTCCTCTTGCTTACGTTCTATGATCTTGATGAGTCCTAAGTTATTGACACCAAGATACTGCCAATATATATATATAACCCATGACTTCAAGTTTCTTCCGTTGAACTATATATCTGCAAATCAATCTTCCCATTTGTGTTCCGTTATCTGAAAATGGGAAACTGTCTTTCAATCTCGGATGCATCAGAAAAGATTCTCAAAGCACTTCCCATCGACACTGCCTTCAAGTTTCCAACACCATTGCCTAATTTCACTCAAGGTTTGTATTATCATCGTTTCTTCTTGTTCTCCCTCTCTATCCAGGGAAAGGACAAATCCTTATGTGATATTGTAATTGGCCCCAAACTTTAAAAATAGCAAATATATATAGGTTATTATGACCACCAAGTTTTTAAATGAAATTTTTTAAAGTAAAGATTTCTCTTAAAATGTTTATGACCTCTTAAATTTTAGTGTCGGTCATGTCTCTATTTATTGGTTATCAGTTTGATGATTTTGAATTGACTTGCATCCTAAGGTGGCGGGTTTGCTAAAGGAACCATTGACTTGGGAGGTCTTGAGATTAGCCAAGTTTCGACATTCAACAAGGTTTGGTCTACTTACGAAGGAGGACCAGACAATCTCGGAGCTACCTTCTTCGAACCATCCCCGGTCCCTTCCGGTTTCTCCATTCTCGGTTACTACGCTCAACCAAACAACCGTCAACTCTTCGGTTGGGTACTCGTAGCTAGAGATCTCTCAAGCAACAACACCTTGAAATCGCCTGTTGATTACACTCTTGTCGGAAACACCGAGTCACTCACGATCAAACAAGACGGACCTGGTTATTTCTGGCAGCCTGTGGCCCCCGATGGATACCAAGCCGTTGGTCTAATAGTCACAAACTCCTCGCAAAAGCCTCCTCTAGACAAAGTACGCTGTGTTCGGTCCGACTTAACCGAACAATGTGAAGCTGATACATCGATATGGGAATCAAACGGAGTCAAAGTCTCGAGCCTCAGACCAACCATTAGAGGAACACAAGCTACAGGCGTCTGCGTGGGTACATTCACATGGCAACCACAAAACACATCTCCTCCATCTTTATCTTGCTTGAAGAACACGAAACTAAACTTCTCTACAATGCCTAATGGGTCCCAAACCGGAGTCTTGTTCGACACGTATTCTCCGTTGATCTATCACCACCCAGACGAAGAATACCTACCTTCCTCTGTTAATTGGTACTTCAGCAACGGTGCCTTGCTTGTAAAGCAAGGCGAAGAATCAAACCCAAGCCCTATCGAACCTAACGGTACGAATCTTCCACAAGGCGGGGCTAACGACGGATCATACTGGCTAGACCTTCCTACAGACAAAAAGGGCAAAGAGAGAGTGAAGAAAGGAGACTTGCAGAGCACGCAAACGTATCTCCACATCAAACCAATGCTCGGAGCAACGTTTACGGACATAGCCATATGGGTATTCTACCCTTTCAATGGTCCAGCACGAGCCAAGGTCAAAGTCATAACCTTGCCGTTGGGGAGAATCGGCGAGCACATCGGAGACTGGGAACACGTGACGTTAAGGATAAGCAACTTCAACGGAGAGCTATGGAGAGTGTTCTTATCGCAGCACAGTGGAGGAGAATGGACCGAGGCTTGCGATTTGGAGTTTCAAGAAGGAGGAGGAAGCAACAAGCATGTGGCTTACGCGTCGCTTCACGGACACGCTATGTATCCTAAGCCTGGACTTGTGTTGCAAGGTAACAATGGTGTTGGGATAAGGAACGATACGGCGAAGAGTAAGAAGGTGTTTGATACGGGGTTAGGGTACGAGGTGATTGCGGCGGAGTATGGTGGAGACGGCGGAGGAGTGGTTGAGCCGCCGTGGTTGAATTATTTTAGAAAGTGGGGACCTAAGATTGATTATAGCGTTGAAGATGATGTTAAGAGGATTGAAAGGTTTTTGTTTGGGGCTTTGAAAAGGGCTTTTGTTAACTTGGTGAAGAAGATTCCTGATGAAGTGTATGGTGAAGATGGACCTACTGGGCCTAAGCTTAAAGGAAACTGGACTGGTGATGAAAATTGATGTATTTATATTTACTTTTTCTTAAACGGTTTGATTTGATTCTTTGTTTGATTTGATTCTTTGTTTGTTTTTTTAACATGATTTGATTCTTTGTTATCTATCACATTCTTTGTATTTTTTATGTAAAAATAAATGTTATGTTACCACTTTGTTTGGTTGATTTATGAAAAAAACCAAGAATATTTGTTAGATTCGGGTTTTATTATATACTTTCAACTTAAAAACAATTGATGATTATTGGATTGTCTCCAATCTTTTATATATTAGTTAATGCCTCATTGAATTCCCGATGTGAGATATTTTATCTCTAATAATATTTGCAATTTATAAGCATATTTGTATCACATGACATTTTATTTTTCATGATAAACTCTTTTCACATTCTTCTCATAACTATACCTGAAATATTTAAATTCATATTCAAATTATTATATGAAATCATAATTTTTATAGTATAAAATACTTTTTGGACAAATTATAGTATAAAATACTAAATCTAGAATAGTTATAAGAAACAATCTAAACAAATGGGTTTCTGCGTATCATCTGCACCATTTCTATGAATCATCTGTAATATATATCTGCGTCCTTGCACCATTTCTATGTATCATTTGTAATAAAAATAAGTATATACAGATTTAACATTTCACCAAAAAAATAAAAACAAGTATATATTACACATGCAACTATTCTTAATCTTATAATTTTCTTTGTTTGCAAGTCCGCATATTATTTGTAATCAAAACAAGCAAAGATTACACTACTTGTCATGCTTACGCATACAATTTGCTTTGATGTTATAAGAGAGGTTCTTTTCTGCAAGTCTGTGTATCGTTCGTAATCAAAACAAACAAAAGATTACACATGAAAATTTGCCTTGATCTTATAAGAGAGGCTCTTTGTTCGTAAGTCTATGCGTATCGTTTGCACCATTTCTATGTATCATTTGTAATCAAACACAAGCAAAACTACTTGTTACGCATACAATTTGCCTTGATGTTATTAGAAAGGTTCATTTCACTTTGATTGTTTCTACAGGCCCATTACAACCCAAAAGAGATTGTTCCTAACCCAAAAGAGATTCTTATCTTCGCCGACTGCCAATGTTATTTAATTCGTTTCAGCTCCCTATTAATTATCCTCGCGATAATAAACGGAAAATCCGAAACCAGAAAAAAAAAATGGGAGTGGTAGTGATCGACGGATCAACTGTACGGTCGTTCGTGGAGGACGAGGAGCAGTTCAAGAAGACAATAGACGAGAGGTTCGCGGCTCTGGATCTAAACAACGACGGCGTTTTATCGCGATCCGAGCTACGAAAGGCGTTCGAATCGATGAGGCTACTGGAGTCGCACTTCGGCGTCGATGTGGTGACACCTCCGGAGGAGCTGACGAATCTGTACGACTCGATCTTCGAGAAGTTCGACACGGACCAGAGCGGTTCAGTCGATCGGGAGGAGTTTAGATCGGAGATGAAGAAGATCGTGTTAGCGATTGCCGATGGGCTCGGATCGTGCCCGATTACGATGGCGTTAGATGACGATGAGGATAATTTGTTGAAGAAGGCTGCGGATCTGGAAGCTTCGAAGCTCGAGAAGAAGGCTTCGTGATGGACGATGGCTCAATGGATGATCTATGGATCTTTAAACTGTTCTTCCTTTTGGTTGTTGCTTGTGTAGTGTGTTGTGATGTAAGCAAAAATGAATAATAAAAGCCTTTTTAACTTGTGAAACTTTTGAATTATTGAACTTTTCTATATGAAAAAATTAGAAAAGGGAAGATTTGAGGAAAAAATTATCTCGTCGCCTGAGAGATTCGAACTCTCGCGGGAAAATCCCATGTACTTAGCAGGCACACGCCTTAACCACTCGGCCAAAGCGACTTTTTGTAAGGAAGAACAATAGCAAACTTGATGGGAAACTTTATAATCTTTTTATGGACCACGTATATTCTTCTAAGTGTTAAGAACTACTTTATTTATGTGAAAAAGAAAACAACATAACAAAATGAGAGACAGAGACTTTTATATTTTGACTTGTATACTTATAATTGTTTACCATGTACAAGTACTAACTTGTATTTATAGTAGAAAAACTTCTTTCTTTTTGTGGAACAGTAGAAAAACTATAAATCTCTCATGTAAGAACATGTGTTATACCGATGATGATGATTTCTTTTTTTGAGGTCAAAACAAGTATCTATGTGATAGGGAATTAGACAAGTGTTTCATGTGGTGGCATATAAGAGATAATCACCATACTTTATACAATTCTTAAAAATTTTAGAATCTCCAAAAAGGAAAATAGGAAAACTTAAAGATACGCCAACTTTATATATAAGGTTTTGAAATGTCAGTATTTAATAGCCGAAGATTATAAGAATCTGAAGAAAAACATTATAAAGAGAATGAATATAAATTTCTCTCTTTTTTTTTTTAACAACATAAAAATTTCTCTCAACCACCACTTCTTCAATGTCTAGAGACAGAGGTGAAAACCAATTGGAGCGGCGGAGTTACACTTGTAATGAATGTGACATCATTATTACCATCCGCTCTTCTACTTCTCCTTCTCCATACTGTCTCCCCTGTGCAATCTAGTTTCTTCTTTTTCTTCTTCAACCCCTTTTGAAGTTGGCCTTGATGATCATCAAAACGAAGACAACGAGGAGCTGATTCCGACCGTTGTGATCTCATCTTCAACGCTGTGTTGTTCTTCCTCAGATGATTCTACTTTACCATGCACCGAATGTAGAGAAGATTTCGTGTTGGTGAATCTGCTTGGAGATTGTCTCGTGGCCATTTATACCATAATGATTGCATTATTCCTTAGCTCGCTAGTCATAACTCCTGCCCTCTTTGTCGATAAGAGCTACCGGTTGCAGCTAGTGGAGATGATATTGGTTTGGCCATGTGGTTCGATGTGTTGGCGCTAGAGGATGACTTGGAGGAAGATATGGGAACCGTCCCGCTCAATTTATACCAAAGTTTAGACGGCTAGAATTGTATGGTTTACTAATGGAATGTACGTTTTAGAACATTGTCAGATCTAATATAGAATTTATTTTGATTCTAATATACGTTTCCCAATCTATATAGATTTACCTAGTCTTAAAATGAACTTTCATACATTTATAAAATAAATAAAAAATTTAGAATTATTTTTTTATTGTATTTTATTTTTAAAATTGTTTCATGTGTCTCTCATGTCCATAAATTAAGCCAAAGTTATCCAAATATACATATAGTTGAGAACCAGGTCCATCCGGAGATCTTTAGAGCATCACAATTTTATAAAAATTTAGGGTCCAACTGGTTTATCCATTACCACCCGCAAATGCAATTTTTGTGGTTGGTGGCGGTTGTTGGCATTTTGCAATAATAACGTAAAACGCTATAAATCGCGTCAAACCGCTCTAAACCTCTTAAATTCAAAAGCTAGTTCCAATTAGTGTTTGCGGTTGCGTGCGGTTGCGGATGGTTACGGATGGTTATGGGAGGGTAAATTTTTTCTTTTTTTAAAAAGCAATATAAAAATAAAATTAAAAATATTCAATAAATTTTTAAAATTGAAATAATACATATATATATTATAAATTAATTTATATTATAATTTTTAAATAAAATATTTCTATAATTTTTGAAAATGTAAAACAATAATTTTCTAAAATATAATTTTTATATTTATTATAATATTATGATTTTCATATTTTTATAATTATATAAAATGTAAATATTGTTAATTTATTATTTAACCACTGTTGGATTTGATGGTTAGCCAGTCATAAGTATCCTGCAAATGCACCAATTTTTAACCGTTGTACCAGTCGTACAAATCTTTTAAAAACGCTTAAAATCGTAACCATCCGCATCTGCAACCGCCTGCAACCACACCCACAACCGCTGCAGTAGACGAGTCAGACCCTTAGTTGTATTTAGGTTATTATAAAAAGTTACATAAATAATAAAAGTTTATACTTTTATTTGAACATATTTTAAAATGTTACTTACTCTCATAAATCAGAATCGTACTTATACATTAACACATGTTTATTGACTGAAATTAAATTAATGTACTCCACTCTCTTTCTCTCTAAGTATTTGAATGAATGGATGATAGTATGATTTTTAACTTTTAAGGTTCATAGCCCAATTCATACACTTTTTCTATGCATACAATTTCACATATTTGTTACTCGAAAATACGCATAGAACAAGTCTTCTAGTCCGCGTAAGAGCATTATATAATAATAACTACAAATATTTTATGTAGTTTTATATTTGAAAATATTCATTGTTTAATTCTTATGTAACTTTGAAGAAATAACATATACGCAATATGTGGTACTTAGCTGTAATGATTCGAAAAATATACCTTCGTAGCTGACTTTTCGAAGACATCTCTTTTTTTTTCCTTTTTTTCGAGGACATCTCGACCAACACAATCCGTATACCATTAATATATAACTGGGTTTTAATATAAAATAAATCAGACAACGCACGTAATTAAAGTCAACGGAGGTTATAAATCCACCCTTTGGCAAAAAGGAGTCAACTATTATTTTATGTGCTTCGAACCTTTTTCTAGGTTTGTATGACATTTTTTTTTGTAAAAATGTCAGCCTCTCTGTGGAAAACTTTAAACTAACCAGTTAATTAAAAATTTAACAAAGGACAAAACAGATTTTTTTAAAAAATTTAAGCACCATGACATATATATATGTGTGCGTTGACACCTCATACATGTATAAGCTCGTGTATATATATCACATGTATATAAGCGTCTAAGTAAATACGGATGGAATTAATTAGATGAACATTACACACTTTTGAGTAGTTCTTTTGAACTGGACTTTTAATTAGTTTCATTGGCTTAAAGGTAACTGTTTTTGGCTTATCAAATCGGTGTTCAAACAAGATTAGATGATATAAAACTATTATCTAAATGTAGTCCCAGGGAATATAGTACTGGAATTTTCACTTTTATAACCTTTGCATAGTTTTTGTTATGTGATAAGAATTATGATATAGAAAGCATCGTCAAATCGAAATAAATTAACAAAAAAAGTAGGATTAAAACTAGGTCGGTTTTCAAGTGATAGTTTCCTGAGTCAGATTTTTGCCCCACAAACTATAGAAATCGATATTAAAAATTGCATAAGTTTTGAATCTCTACTAATATTGTTATAAGTTATGACAAAGTTAAGATTCTACAAACGGTGTCATTAACCAAAAGAATATTACCAGATCAATTAATCATTTCAACATGTAGAATCTCCCTTTGACATGGTAGCATTTAGACAAGAGAAGAAATATACAATAACTGATATACGTGTATGTTAAAATAGAAACAGTATCATAGTTAATTCGTTTTCTACAGAAACTATACGAAACTCCAAAACATGCCGACAGGTAACACTTTTACACACCCCAGAAAAAAACTCCAAATGATGACCAAAGAAATGGCTTACGCAACCGATGCTGGTGTACTTAAACTATACTATATAATGTAATTAAATACTATAGTTTATAACTAAAATGTTCTCATTTATACACAACATAATTTAAATCAAGTTGTTGTCGTGTATCATGAAGGGCGATGTTTCGTCCAACGCCTTCTTAATCATTTTGATATATTCAAGTTTGTTGTTAATTTTAATGTTTTGACTAACCAACAATCCTATACTCAAAAATTTATATAATTATCTCTACATAAAAATTCACCCAACTGCAGCAGTATTATTCCACAATAAACCAATATTTTTGTTCAAAGTTCTAACAACACATATCAGAAAGAAAACAAATATTTTCTCAATCGTTTACATTTTTTTCGCTTTTGGGTTTCTATTTTTGAATGGTGAGAGAATCCATGGAGGTTACTCAATATCATCAAAGTTCTAATAAAGCTTCAGGTTCTAGGGTTTTCATGAACAAGAATTCAAAAGTAATATCCAAGATCAAGCCTAAGATTCGCATCATCCATATATTCCCACCGGAGATCATTAAGACCGACATCAAAAACTTTCGTTCAGTCGTCCAAAGTTTAACCGGAAAACCCGCAGCCGGAGAGGCAAAAACCGGTAAAAAGAGAGCCAGACCGGAAATCCCGACGTCTCAAGAACCGGTTCGACGAGATCCTCAACCGGTTGACAGGCTTACGGGCTTAACCGGTTTATCAGCAAACGGAGGAAACCATCACGTAAAAGAAGAATGGGGAGGATCCGGTGATCAGAGTACTTCGAACACAAACACTTACTTTGACCTAGATGGTTTGATTCAAGATGTAGGAGAAGATTACTTCTCTACGTTTCCCATGAGATCTTCTTCTTCTTCACAAGTCGAAGGTTTCGACTTCAACAACAGCTTCGATAGAAAGGGTCACAATTCGTCTTAGTTAAGAAAATTTTAATATCTATAGGGTTTCTCTGATTATCCATTCGCGCATTGGTTAATCGTTTTGAGTCATGAAAGCAAACGAAGAGGTCATGTTTTTGGGAACAAAGGCATAGAAGTTGTAATGGAGGGTTTGATTTATGAGCAGCCCTTCTTGGAGAAGTGACTGTATCTAATTAAAGTGGTGGTCGTGGGTAAAAACCCTAGTTCTTGTTTTGATATGTAACTTCATTGATGTGCCATTATTAGATGTGTAATAATTAATTCTCTGGTGTGTGTATGTGATTGATTATGATGTGTTGTATGGCGAAAAAGTTTGTATGGTACTTAGAACAAAGATTGACTAGCTAGTGTTCCATTGTTATAATCGTATATATTAATTATACATATCGTTGGTTAAATTACATTCACGCAAAAGGGTGCAATGTGAGCAATGTAATCTCTAGTTGTAGATGAAGTTGTAAATGAATTGCAGATGTTCAAATATTATTTTAGTCTTTGTAATTTTTTTTCAGCTCAATATTTATTTCTTTTGTTTTTCTTACCTTTTTAACATCTTTGAAATTCAACCGTGTAATGATGGTAGTTTTGTGCCAAAATAAAAAATAAAAAATGATGGTAGTTTTGTGCCAAAATAAAAAATAAAAAATGATGGTAGTTAATCAATCGAGATCTGAGAATGTTGATCTCTTCTATCGTTCTCTTACATAAAATTAAATACTAACTGATACACGGCGTGCTTTCATTCTCCTTTTTTATTACTAAACCATATATAGGTCGTACATGAAAATTTTGGCAACATAGTTAACCGTTTAACCTAAAGTCAATGTGATTCAAAGTTTATAAAAAGAACACTTAGAACATAATTATCCGGGGTTTCTTAGGACGAGTTTCTTAAGCAAATATAAGAAATTGTTTCTTAACTTTTAACTAAAAAAACTAAGAAACTGTTTCTTAAAATACTACCTTAAGAAACAGTTTCTTAGTTTTTTAATTAAAAATTAAGAAATAATTTCTTATATTTATCTGCCCTAAGAAATCCTGGATAATCATGGTCTTAATATATATATATATATTCATCTTAGTTTATAAAAAGAACTAACAGAAGATCGTGACCAACATACCGAGAATGGTATCAGACGATGGCATTACCATCGAACTTTCGAAACTTCTTTTCAAAGATCGGGTTCAAAAACATTCTGAAAGGGAGAATAGTACGTCAATTCTGCAAATTGGACTAATAATCTATTTGATATAACAAGTTGGACTAATAATCTATATATAATTAGAAATTAGCTTGTACACAGGTATCTTATATGTATTCCTCTAACCTTTCGGGCATTTGGATTCATTTGTTCAATTAATCTATATATTTTATTTTAACTGAGTTCAATTACTCTATTTATGTTTGGTTGTAATTGGATGAAAACAAGACAATTTCAAACCTGGATTTTGTAGGTCTCGAAACGTTATTCTTGCTGCTTCAAAGCTCATACTGTATATTTTATCACAAAAATGAAGGTCATACTGTATATTTAATGCAAACATATCGCCGTTTATCTAGACTAAAACACCAAGGAAACTTTTGACTAAAAAAACACCAAGGAAACTTATGTGAATGAAGTATTATTAGAAACAAAGTGACAAAATTCAGAGCCGGTCCTAGAGCATTTAAGACTGGAAGCAAAAAGAAAAATGTGGCCGGATCTGTAGCTGCTGAGGGTCGGACTCGGGTACTGATGAAGGTGATATACGTGACGTTGCCACTAGACTAAAGAGGACTTCTGAATTTTTGTGGCCGAAATTTATTTATACAATATACGGCCGCAAACAACTGTTTTATCGGCTTTGTGCCAGTGGCTTTGACAAAGTCTCACATAAATGAAAATAGTTTTAAATATTATTATAAAAATTGAAGTCAATTTACTAATTGTCAACTAGCTTTGAATTGAAAATCATATAATTTAACATGATTGCAGAATCGATTAACGGTAATCCAGTGTGATTCACTATTCATAATTCGTCATGTAAATTCATATATAACATTATTTTGAAAATATTGTCAAAGCCACCATCTTAAAATGAGTATTAATGACAAAATCTCATATAAAAAGTTATGACTGATCATATAAGGAATATAAATCAATTGACTTTATTACCAGTTGATGTTGAATTAAAAGCTAATCTAACTTAAATTATTTAATGAGAAATACCTTTACCATCTCATCCAAGGCCAAATCAATTCGGTTTGGTTTCCCAAATGCCAAAATACTGACCCTCTACGCGTTTAATCCCGGTTTACTACAAGATTCGCCATCCCGGTTTGTATTGGTTTTTATGCCTTCTCAAAGTTCTGGAAGGTCAAAATAGGAACTTTCTACAAAATCCAGCTACTGACATCTGCAAAGCACACATTCTTTCTGGGGGTGAAATGTCATTTGCTCGCTTTTAGCCGTTTATATACAGATCACCGTGTACATCACACGCATCAATAATTCGTCAACAATCGCCTTCTCCTCTCTTCTCGATCGCCGTCAAGCTCCTCGAATCTCTGGTATAATCTTCGCTCTTCTCTAGAGACTCTTCGTCTTCCTTAATTTTCGGAGAACTGTTCCATGAGTTTTTTTTTTTTTTTTGCTGGAATCTAAGTATTAGCTTCGTTGATCGAATATCGAGTTTCGTTGAACTATAGATTAGGCGATAGATCTCTTTCGTCGTCTTTAGCTTTCTGATTTGGTGAGTGTTGTCAGTTTCCACGGATCGGTATTGTTTTCGAAATTAATATATGGTTCTGGTGGATACTGTCACAGGTTTTGAGCTTCGTTGATCGAATCTTTAAGTTATTGCTTTCGCGATAAACCTCTTTGGTCGTTTGTAGCTTTCTTATTCGGTGATTGTTGTTGAGTTTCCATGGATCGGCTTTGTTTTTGAGGATTAATATATGGTTTTGGTGGATGATTTACTGTCACAGGTTTTTAATTTTGGAGAATGGTGTTTTTCCGCAGCGTATCGGCCTTTACTAGGCTGAGGTCTCGCGTCGTGAGTGGTTTTCTTATATATACAACTGAATTCTCGCTTGCAATTTTGGTTTCGTTGATGCTAATCTAATGATCTATGTTACCAGGGGCAACAATCTTCGCTCAGCAATTCGGTTAGATGGATTCAGATGCAGAGCTCCACCGACATGGTAATTATCTCCTTCGTTTCATGTGATCTTGTAGTGTATAGATTATTAGATTCTATTTTTATTACAACCTTAGATCCAAATGTTAGTAATCTGAATTGGAAACTTGGTTTATTCATAGAGGAAGTTTGCTTGATAGAATGATTGTGTTTTCTTTTGTTGTGGAGAGATTATTTTAAACCTGCTGCTTGTGGTGTATTTCATCGTTTCGCTTAAATGATGTCAATGCAGGACCTGAAGTCGCAGTTGCAAGAGTTGATCCCGGAACAACAGGTAAGCTTTGTCTCCGTTACATGAAATGAATATTTGTGATGTTGATATGAACACATGTAAGCTGCTTTCACTGAATTTGCATATTATGGTTCTGTTGGTTGAGATTGTTTCTAAGAAGTTAAGGCATGCTACTTGCAGTGGATCTCTTTTACTTTACTAGTTCCCTTTTTCCTCATAAAGTTTCCAATTTCAGGACCGTCTGAAGAAACTGAAGTCAGAACATGGGAAGGTCCAACTGGGAAACATTACTGTTGATATGGTAGAAACATGAAGATCCACGTGTTTGGTTTGTTTATATAAGCCTCCCCTTGAGTGACTCATTTTAGTCTCCTTTTAATCAAAGGTAATCGGTGGAATGAGAGGGATGACTGGATTGCTCTGGGAAACCTCACTGCTTGACCCGGAAGAGGTACTGATAACTCCTTGTATATCGTTACAGTTGTTTGGCTATAGAATATCGTTACAGTTTTTTGGATATACTAATGTTGCAATATTCTATCCTTGTTTCAGGGAATACGCTTTAGGGGATTGTCAATTCCTGAGTGCCAGAAAGTATTACCTGCTGCACAGTCTGGAGGGGAACCATTGCCCGAGGGTTTATTGTGGCTTCTTTTAACTGGAAAGGTGCGCCTTTTCTGTACATTTTTGTAAGTTGGTCATGAGCATGTCCAGACAATTAGTTTCCCTCAGTGTAATATCCTTTTTCTCCCTTTCTCGTGTAGGTACCTAGCAAAGAGCAAGTTGAAGCACTGTCAAAAGACTTGGCGAACCGTGCGGCTGTGCCAGGTTTGGCTCTTCAACTTCTGGCTTTGGCTGTTAGCAAAAAGTGGCCTGTTTATTTTCATCCAAACTTGTTAGACATTAATGTTTCAAATTAAAATTTCAATTGAAATGGAATTGTTTGTGTGATTTTCGTGTTACACCTCTACTCATACATGAGTACATGACTTCTTTTCAACTTTTATGCAGATTACGTGTACAATGCGATCGATGCCCTACCTTCCACAGCTCATCCAATGACACAATTGGCTAGCGGTGTTATGGCTCTTCAGGTGTGGATCTCTAAACTCCCATTGTTGTTTGCTTGTTCCTCTGTGATATCTGTTAGAGCTTACTTTTTTTTGCTATACGTGTTTACATTTCAACTGAATAATGACTTGCTTTACGTGATATCCAGGTGCAAAGTGAGTTCCAAAAGGCATATGAGAATGGAATCCACAAGTCAAAGTATACTTTTAGAGTTTCTTGTTTAGTTATTGATACATTGTAAATTAGCATGCATCATCACAAAGATAATTCTGTCCAGGTTCTGGGAGCCAACATACGAGGATTGCCTCAACCTGATCGCTCGCGTTCCTGTTGTAGCTGCATATGTTTATCGGAGGTTAGTGAAGACTAACTTTTTGTGTACTCCTTTTTAAGGTTTTTTTCGCAGCTTCTGTATTTTGACACTTATTGTGTTCCCTTTATTGGAAGATCTGCCATCACTGTTATTTACCTTTCCACGAAACCCTTGCAGGATGTATAAGAATGGCGATTCCATTCCCTCGGATAAATCTTTGGATTATGGTGCAAATTTCTCCCACATGTTGGGATTTGATGATGCTAAGATGAAAGAGCTCATGAGGCTTTACATCACTATCCACAGGTCTGTACTAATATCTTCGTCCATATATATCTTGGAACTTAATTTTCTTATCACTTTTGTTCTTATTTCAAGACCTACAACTTTCAGCATGATAATTTTTATTTTCTTCTTGTTTCTGGTTTAGTGATCATGAAGGTGGAAACGTTAGTGCTCACACTGGTCACCTGGTATGTATCCTCATTGTCTCTCAGTGTCGACTGTTGCACATGCAGTTCTAAGATTCATATGCCTTTGCTTAGGATTGGCATTGTGGACATTTCTGATGGTTCATTTCTGTATTTAGGTCGGTAGTGCACTATCAGATCCGTATCTGTCATTTGCAGCTGCATTAAACGGTTTAGCTGGGCCACTCCATGGTTTGGCTAATCAGGTATTCTCTCTTATATATCCATATTAAATCTTTGGTCAATCTATGGCTGAGCTTCATGAGTTGTATCTGTTGCATATTTTCTAGGAACTTTCTGATGGTTTTATAGCAAAGCCATAAGGTTGGGAACAGAATCTTAGTTTATCTTCCTTTTGTATTGTTGCAACAGGAAGTTTTGCTTTGGATCAAATCAGTTGTGGAGGAATGTGGAGAAAACATATCGAAAGACCAGTTGAAAGAATATGTCTGGAAAACATTAAACAGTGGCAAGGTAAAACACAACATTCATTTACAAGCCAACATAGTACTGATTTACATTATTCAAAAAGGGATTGGATCATGTTTTAACTAACCTTAGGGTCTTCTTAACCTATATTATTCTCGTGTATGTTTACATTGCAAAGATGGTTCACCAAATAATTAATTGATAAGGCTTGTTTGGTCTACAGGTTGTTCCTGGATATGGACATGGTGTTCTTCGCAAAACTGATCCAAGATATGTGTGCCAAAGAGAGTTTGCGTTGAAGCATTTACCTGATGACCCTCTCTTCCAGCTGGTACTTTTGTTTTTTCTTTCTTTTGCTCTCTTATATAATCTCTTGCGTTCTGTGCCGTGGCTAACAGAACCTTCATTTCTATAGGTCTCAAAGCTTTATGAAGTTGTGCCTCCTGTTCTCACCGAACTCGGAAAGGTAATATTTCTAATCTTTTCTCATTTACCAGGGTGATCAATTCATGTAATGAGTTTCATATAAAGTATGAACACAATCCGCAAACAACTCTTTTTTTTTTTTTTATTACAAACAACTCAAATGATGTCTAATACGTCTATAATCGAAATCTCAGTCTACATGTTCTCTGAATCCTGTGATGGTTTTGCTTGTTACAGGTGAAGAACCCATGGCCAAATGTTGATGCTCACAGTGGAGTGTTGCTCAACCACTATGGTCTAACCGAAGCAAGGTAAGAACCAGACATCTCGTTTAGTAACATATCGTTGAGCCTATTACGCTAGTAGTCGAATATAACATTGTGCGTTTTTAATAGGTACTACACGGTGCTCTTTGGTGTCTCAAGGAGTCTTGGTATCTGCTCTCAGGTAATATATATGCGTCTTTGTTAATACAAACCATTTAAAACAGAACTCGGATGCTCAGCTTATTATGTTATTTGTGGTTTGGTTTGCAGCTAATATGGGACAGAGCCCTCGGACTTGCACTTGAGAGGCCAAAGAGTGTTACAATGGACTGGCTTGAAGCCCACTGTAAGAAAGCGAAAGCTTCATCTGCTTAATCCATTACCGGGTCCTGAAGCTTCTCACTCTCTTTGTGTTCCATTCTCTTATTCCACACAGAAGAAAAGTTTATATTGACAGAAGAAAAATGTTGTTCGTGTAGAAATTGTTTATTTTGAGATTTTACTTTTCTGCAGCTGAGAAACACTTGCGGTTTGCAAATTTGCATTCGGAAAAACTCGTGATAATAAATAAACAGTTTTATTATATTTGTATAAACCAAACACCTCTGTCATGAGTTAAAAACTTTTTCTGATCGATACCCATTGGATTGTGAAAAAAAAAGACTGCAATAGTTTTCATAAAATATACTGATTCTGTCTACGAAAATTGGGATAGACAAGGAGGATTGCGAGCTGTTCTTGTTGATAGTATCCAAGAGAGGCATTAAAGTTACGTCTCTCCTCGGTGAGAACCGTCATCCAAACATAAGGAGTGCCGGTAAGAAGCGACTGAACTTGAGGATCAGAAGCAATAGCTGATGATATCATCTCACCAACATCGTCTAACTTTGGCTAACCAACTCTCACTCACAAGTCACACTAATGACTAAACCAAATCAGCTATAGCTTGTTACTTGCATATTTATATTTAGTTTTGAATTAAAGTTTTACAAAGCTTTTCAAATTTTGGTTTGAGATGGTGGCGGCGTTAGCTGTATATTGATTAGAACAAATAAAGTAGACAAAGTTTTCTCGGGGGTTCGGAATGTCCATCGTGCCAAAAGAAAAGCCCTATCCAAGAGGGTCGCAGCTTCTCGTCACTTTTAGTAACCTCGGGGTTCCGAAGGTCCATTTGTATATACACTCTGTTCGTTTGGTTGGACTTGATTAAGTCCGCTTCTAAGGATGAACCGGAAGCTCACCCCAGCTGATAAAGAAGTTAAAGGCCTTGTTGCTGTCGAAGCAAGTGAGGAAGCTCCAAGGAGAGCACGTGTCCGTGTCCAAGAACCGGATCTGTTACGAAAACACTCACTCACCTTGATTGGTAAAGTGACAAACCCCTCGGTTCAAAAGGTTCCCTCCCTAATCCCATTTTTCACCAACCATTGGAAGACAAAAGAGATTACCACGGTGGGCTCGGATTTGGGACATGGCCTGTTTCAGTTCCAGTTCGATTCGGAGTCAGATCTGCTCGCCGTACTGGAACAACGCCCTTTCCACTTCGCGAAATGGATGGTTATTCTTCAGCGTTGGGAACCCACAATCTCCCCGTCTTTCCCGTCGCTGATACCTTTCTGGATTAAGGTCGAGGGCATTCCAGCTCATCTCCGGACCGAGGAGACCATAAGAAGCATTGGAGAAGACATCGGTCGCTTTGAATGCTCGGATATCTCGACGCTCTCGGTGCGTATGCGAGTTCATGTGAACGGCAGGCGTCCTCTGATAAAGAGCTCGGTTATCGAGTATCCGAACGGAGATGAAGTCACGGCCTCGCTGGTCTACGAAAAGCTAGAAAAGCATTGTTCTCACTGCTACCGTCTTGACCATTGCGGTAAAGGATTGCCTTGCAGCTAAACACCAAAAGAAGAAGAAGGCAAAAGCTCTAGCTCTAGCGCTTTCTGTTCAACACAAGGAGGAGGAACAATCATCATCATATGGTAGCATAGTTGTTACAACAGAGAATCACCAATGCAGAGAATCCGTGGCAAGGAAGCTGTCTGAAAACGGAGAAATATCAAGCTCTTCTAAAGTAGTGCACAGCCATTCCGCAAGGGGGATCTCCCTTCAGATTCCTCATGATTCTTTGCCTCCTGAGGCTTCAGGCGAGGTGCGTGAGGTAATAATGGAGCAGTCAGATCCGTGGGAAACTGCAGCCCATAATGGAGGAGAAGCACCGCCTCAAGCTTGGCACAGAGATGCACAGACAGTGCATGATGATGCCTCAAATCAGCTATATCACTACAATGCAGCCGGGCAACTACCCCCTCCTCCTCCGCGTTACTACTCTAGTTGTGGAATGGTCCGTGGCCAAGGACAATCTTTTAACATGCCTCTGAATAACTATGCCGTGTACACTCAGGGGGGATCGTCAAATCATCCCGTTTCTCAGCACCAAAATTATGGTCCGGTTTCAAGTTATCAGCAAGCTAACTATCATGGTGTAACAACAAATCAGGCGCATTATTTTTTAAACCCTTCTCGGTTTCAAGCTGCCATGCAACTAGCACCTAACAAGGCAAATGTAGAGCCTCAAAGCCAACCAGCACAGCTGCGGCCTATGCTCTCCGGAGCTGGTCAGGGGGCAACAGATGGTGATGTGGAAAAGGATCAGAGAACACTACAGTTTGCAGCTAGCCTTCTTCACCAGATAAAGCAGACTCATCAGCAACCGCCTTTAGGTACTCTAGCTGGACATGGGCCTTGAAGGTAGCTCCACTCGCCATCATAGTCTTTTAGGGTAAACATCTCTACCTTCTATTCGCTGCTTGATTATTTGAGTTGAATGAGCTTATGATCCACTCTATGTCGTTATTTTGTAAGCTACTGCTGAGTTTACTTTTAACTGTTCTTTCATTCTTCCGTGCATATGTTATAATCAGAGAAGACATGATAACTAATCCAGTAGTGTACTTCACAAATGTTATAACTTTATTTTTTCATTAGTTACCCTTTTTTTCTCTGAGCTTTTGTGGAGTGTCTGCGTGGACCTTCAGTTAGTGATGTATGTAACACTATTTGGATTTCTAGTTGCTTTTACTTTGTATAGAATTATATATCTACCGTTGGTTCGGTTCATCTTACAAAACTCTCCTCTTTAAGGGAGGCAAAGAATGTTGATAATATTATTTACGAGAAAGAAAGTTAATCTTCTTTCCTTGTTGCAAAAAGCCAATTCGATAGACTAAAAAAGTGCTGTCCGAGAAACACTCAGATAAAAAAAAAAATTGATGATACATATGTGTTCATTTTCTCACCCAGTGATATCTAGGTTCATCACCAAAATGGATTACAGAATTATTTATTTTACTCGAAATACGCATATTCGCCAACTCCATACGAGCATTCCTCAACGACTCCATCCTTAAAGCTTCTAAGACCGCTTCTTCTTCTCGTCCTCCTTTTTTCATCTCATGATTTTTATAAACCGCACAAGAATGCACATGCGTTCCATAATCACACACTTTGCAGTGATAAACCCAAAGATTCTCCGACACAGTTTCTTTACAAACATATCACACATGAAAACCATACCCTCACGACCTTTTCACGGCGAGTTGAAAACTAGAGTAAGCATGTGTTCGTGATCTTCACTCTCTAAGGTATCAGGGAGAAACGCACACCCCACGTGAACATCGTACTGGCACTTAGAGCAATGGTAAATGAAACTAGATCCATACTGACCGCATGCGTCACATCCGTAAGCGTTACCTTCATAAGGTGGGGAGTGAAGCAAGGTTAAAGGATGGTTAGGATGAGACTTGTGGTTGATTTCACGCGGTAGGTCGAAACATGACTTGTGCAAGAAGTGATCGCAGTCTGACTTGGTACACTTCAAAGCTTCTCCGGTTAGCTCGAGCTCACATCCAGAGCAGATGATCTCATCTTCTTCTTGGGCTTTGAAGATGTGTAGCGGATGTTTGTGACTCGGGTGCTTCACTGATGGACGATTAACAGGTTTTCTTGAAGCCATGATTTGGCTGTTTATAGTGGACGAAAGAGTTTAAGAAACTTAAAGTAGTTCTGAGTTTGGTTTTTGATTATTCACCAAGTTGTGCTTAATTTATAGGAGAGTATCGGCATAAAGAGCTGGGACATTTGGAGACGCAACTATGAGTAGGGACAAAACACTAGTCTTCTTACCAATAGTTGAGATTCCCATGCAAGTGGGCAACGACTTGGTGACCAGGTGTGTGCACATTGACTTTTGAAGTTGCCGACTGAAAATGTAGGATACACGTCACATGGTAGCAAATGACTACCACAAACACAAAGTCTTCAAACAAATTAATCAAAGTCATCGCAAACAACATAGTAGTAGTAGACGTCTGTCGTTGACAGGAAGAGAGCAAAAGTAGTAGTAGACGTCTGTCGGGTAATGTCGTGTATAGCGATGGTGGTGGAGGTTTTGTCATTGATCTTGTGTTCAGGAACCGAGTAGAAGAAAAGCTTTGATTAAAATGAGACGGGAAATTGGATAGATAGATCCCAAACTAGAAATCCCACTGTAGATTCGAAGAACGGGTAAACAAAGACTTAGGAGATGATCACGAAGTAGAAGGATCAACCCAAAAATCTGAGTTCGTTAGCGTAGTTCTGGTATGAGCGTTTGCTAGGTGGCTTGAGAGATAATAATAGGTTTTGAAGAAGATATTTTTATTGATTGAGTTTTGTGATTACCGCAAGGCTACATTATATAAGAGAAGAAAGACTAAAACCTATTAAGAAAAGGAAAGTTAAAACCTATAAGAAAAAGGAAAACTTTAGATTACGATGAATCTGTGTTGTGACTTATCCTGTCACATAAAAGGAGATGAGGCCGAGTATTTGACCTAATCAGAAACGTGTCCACCAGTCTTTGCTGCGGATGATAGAGAACCACTCTTTCGACACGGATTGGAATCGGATGATGGATTTTGAAGGTAGTAGAGAGAGTATCTCGACGATGAGGTCGACAGGAATGGTTGTTGTGGAGTTTCCAGCATGAGTTACTAGTTCCATGGCGGCGGTTGGGTGTGTGATATTCATAACCCTAATTGCTTTCGAAAATATAACTAACCTACTTCTTTCGTTGTCTTTTTGATCACGCAATCTAGGACACCCAAAGATTGAAGATATGCTTTTAGTTGGGCTTATTGGGCATATATTTATTCTAACCTCATGAGTCCATTAACACAACAAGGCTTACAAGACATTGGTTAAACAATATTTGGAGGATATCTAGCTATAATATTATCTCAGAAATGAATTTGCTTACTTGTCAACTTCTCTTTAGTTTTAGTTGATTTTGTTTTTTTTTTGTCATTGTTTATTGCTTATTTGTCATTGTTTATTGCTTATTGTCATATTTTCCATAATTTTATGTAATTTGCTTATTTGTTATGATTTTAATAATTTAATTTTGCATATTTTTCATTCTCAATAATTTAAGTTATTAATTTATTTGTCATGTTCTTAATAATTTTAATTGATAATTTTATTTATTTGGTATATTTTTAAATAATTTTTGGTGGTAATTTTATTATACTTATTATTATTTATGAAGTGATTTTGCGTATTTGTCAGCTTCTCCTTAGTTTTAGGTGATTATGCTTATTTGTCATTGTTTATTGCTTATTGTTATTTGTCATATTTTCCATAATTTCAGGCAATTTGCTTATTTGTTATGCTTTTAATAATTTAATTTTGTTTATTTGTCATATTTTCAATAATATAAGTTATTTATTTATTTGTCATGTTCTTAATAATTTTAATTGATAATTTTATTTATTTTATATATTTTTAAAATAATATTGGTGGTAATTTTAGCTTTGCTTACGTGTCATGTTCTCCATGATTTATGTTATTTGACTTATTTTCTTGCTTTATTATACTTTACAAGCTTATTTTTTTATATTCCATTATTTAGGTTGAATCATTAGTTTTCATAAATAGCTTTTGAATTTTTAGTTTTTAAATATTTTTTAGTGATTATTTACCTTCGTTTTAGGTGATTTTGCTTATTCATTATTGTTTATTGCTTATTTGTCATATTTTCCATAATTTTAGGTAATTTGCTTATTTGTTATGTTTTTAATTATTTAATTTTACTTATTTGTCGTATTCTCAATAATTTAAGTTATTTATTTATTTTTCATGTTCTTAATAATTTTAATTGATAATTTTATTTATTTGATATTTTTGAGCAAATTTATTTGATATATTTTTGAATAATTGTTTATGGTAATTTTAGTTTTGCTTGCGTGTCATATTCTCCATGATTTTAAGTTATTTTACTTATTTCATGTTTTATTATTTTTAAAAAGTTTAATTGTCATATTCCACTATTTAGGTTTAATCATTAGTTTTAGACTTTAGTAAATAACTTTTGAATTTTTGTTTTTTAAATATTTCTAGCGATTATTTAATAAATATTTTAATTATATTCAAAACAATTTATATTATTATTTATGAAGTGATTTTGATTTATCTATGTTGCATTGTAATAAAAAGGTAGATTATATTTTTTGATTTGTTTAATATTTGAAACTAATTAAATAATTTAGATTAAAATTAAAAATTATGTTAAAATATAAGTTAATTGGATATATATCAATATGCACAAGGTGCAGGCCATCATTTAGTCGAAAGAATACAAAAAAAAAATATTCTTCAGGACTCTTCACAAACGCCATGCATTGTCTTCAAAAAGAAATTGTGGCTGATTTTTTCAAGAGAGTCAAGAAGAGGTAAAGTCAGAACAAGAGAGGTCGGAACAATAAGAAGGCCCATACAAGTTCGGTGGCTTGTGACAAGAGCTTAGGCTTTGGTTATATTTTGATTGTTCGGCCTCCATTAGAGTTCTTACACAAGCTATGGTTGATAAGATACTGAAACCGTTCTATTAAACATATTATCCAACATGTGGGTAAAGCTAATCTCTAATGTCAGCAAAAAGTAGTGTCAGATACCCTAAGAAAGGGCAACATCAAAGAAGTTAAGACTCTGACCCCCCATCTAAACATATGCTCTCATATTCATCGGTTCCTCATGGTCAGCATTGCACTGTTCCTTGGCAAAACTGTCTGATTCAATTAATCACAAGTTAGAGACGAAAGCCCCCTTCTGTACAAAGAATCAGAGAAGGCATTTTTATTTGAAACTACAAATTAACCTAAGCCATTTCTTTGTCTTCCAACAGATGAAATAAAATCTTCTACAAAACAGCTAAAAATATATTAAAAAAAAAACTGAAATAGATATAGATGTGAATTTTGTAGTATTATTATTTTTTCTTGCGCAAGAAATAAAAGTTATCTTTCTCGCAGAACCTCTACATGTTTGTGAGAGATAGTTTTGCATGTCCGGTGTGTCCATCCACCTCATACATGTTATATTATTAAAAAAAAACGAGAACAATGAAAACATTTGCTTCATCAGCTAGGAGAAGAACAAAAGACGTAAGGAGGCTAAGTTAAACGTAAAAGCATTCTTGAAACACAGTTTTTGGGTTTTGCTGGATCTCCTCCATCATTACAAATCTCATCTGACCCTGTCTTGTTTCCTCCTTGTGGAACTGTCTGATCATGGCTGAATACATGTGCTAAATAATCTAATCATATTTTTTAAAGTGTTTGTTTCAGCTTTGACCTTTCAACTTCAAATTCAAGATCCAGAAAAACAAATGTTAGACTTTCTCAAGCCTTATTGTGTAATCCAGAATTGTGGCGTAAAACAAGGGTCAATGCAACTACATTTAAGTTGTTCACACATCTGACAGAATTGTTCCATGTAGCTAACAACAACAAAGTTTGCTTTAGCAAAGCAAGCTACCTAGAACCATATGCATTTTTTTCATATAAATAAGACACCAGTATCATGTTCAATAATAATAATAATAATAATAATAATAATAATAATAATAATAATAATAATAATAATAATAAGACACCAGTATCATTTCTCTATTATTCCGTATAACCTTATTACCAACCAAAACTAGTTTCAAAAATGTAAGTAACTGACATAAAAATAATAACAAAACAAAGAGTCCTCAGAGGAACCTAATATTCTCGACATAACCTGCATAACAAAGCCTTGTTTCTTTTAGCTCATCAGTCTCCACTCCTTGGATCTCCACTTCTCTGGAAGTTTCTTTGTTAAAATTATAATAATAAACACAAAATGGCTTAGATGACTTTAACGATGTTTGAAACACCATAAGCTCGCCGGTATGAATCACTCCGTTAGACTCTAGGTGACAACCAAATCCTTTCCACTCATAAGGATATTTAAACGTCGCACTCGACCATTCCTGCTTCTCAACATCCTCAAGAATCCACAATTTTATCTCTTGTATGTAATAATCAAACTCTACACCTCCCAATCTTCCATTGTAATTTACAAGAGTGGAATACCACGTTCTCGAGATGTCTGATGCTTCGGGTGCTTTGATCAACCTTATTCTCTCAGACCTAACATCGAACCTTACTATGTTTGACTCTCCAACTCCTCCATAGTATATAGCACCATTGATGCATATACCTTGAAATACACAAGGGTAGTTATCAACCGTGGTGCTATCAATCTTTCTCCACTCTTGTTTCTGAGTTGAACTCACTGTGCAAACGTAATGCTCTCGTTGATCAGATAAGCACATCATCACACACAACACTTTGTATTGATCTTCCACTGGATCGTACCCGAGAAGTTCGCACACTTTTCTTCCATTGTTTCTAACGTCGGGGAGTATCACAGTTTGTCTAGTGATGGGATTAAAAACGATGATCGTGTTACTGACGGCCATTGACGAAAAAATACCTGTGAAGCAGACAAAGCCGTTGACAGGACGAGAGCTGAAGTGGTAGTAGATGCCTGTCGAGTGGGTCATGTCGTGTCTGGCGATGGCAGTGGAGGTTTTTTCATTGATAACCGAGAAAAAGAGAGGTGGCTTTCCGGGTGAAAAGAGCTCGAGGGCTAAAAGGAGATGAGGCCGAGTATTTGACCTAGCCAGAAACGTGTCCACCAAGTCTTTGCTGCGGATGATAGAGAACCACTGTTTCGACACGGATTGGAATCGGATGATTGATTTTGCAGGAAGTAGAGAGATTATCTCGACGACGAGGTCAACAGGAATAGTTGTTGTGGAGTTTCCAGCATCAGCTACTAGTAGTTCCATGGTAGCGGTTGGATGGTGTGATATTCACAACCCTAATCGCTCTAGAGAACAAATATAACATACCTACTTCTTTATCACGCAATCTATGACACGTGACAGGTTGATGATAGGCTTTTAGTTGGGCCTAATGTCGAGATGTTTACTTTTCCCAGTTCCATTCTGTGATGTTCTGAAGTCGTTTTTGATTGTGGTCTTTGCCAAACCGCTTCCCCCGTGGGGGAACATGGTTGGGTCCTGTAGCTCGGTTCAGACCATGGCTTTGTCCGTTGTAACCATATCGATTACAAACCTCAGGATCCCCTCCTATCCACTCAATATCCCTAATATATTAGAGATCTTGGTTACCAATTAACACAAAGAATTGTTGATCATTGTGTTTTCCTCAAAAGTTAAATGATGAAAAAAGTAAAATTACCTCTGAGAGTTTAACCCATTCCCATGTCTCATTAAGTGTTCCAGTGTCATAAACTAATAAAGCATGGCGACCCTAAAAGTAAAGATTAATAAGAATATTTAAACATGACTTGTGCAAGAAGTAATCACAGTCTGATTTGGTACACTTGAAAGCTTCTCCTGTTATCTCGAGCTCACATCCAGAGCAGATGATCTCATCTTCCTCTTGGGCTTTGAAGATGTGTAGCGGATGTTTGTGACTCGGGTGCTTCACTGATGGAACAGGTTTTCTTGAAGCCATAACTTGGTTGCTTAAGTGGACGAAAGAGTTCAAGAAACTTAAGTAGTTCTGAGTTTTGTTTTTGATTATTGACTAAGTTGTGCTTAGTTTATAGAAGAATATCGGCACAAAGAGATGGGCCATTTGGAGACGCATAACATTTACTTTCGAAATTGCCGACTTAAAGTGTAGGGGGCCACATCACATGGTAGCAAATGCTACCACAAAACCACAAACACAAGTCTTCCAACAAATTAATCTAAGCCAAAACCACAAACACAAACCATCGTCTCTTGTTGCTCATCAGTCTCCACTCCTTGGATCTCCACTTCTCTTTTTTTTTTTTTTTTGCTAAAAAGATCTCCACTTCTCTTGCACTCTCTTTGTTAAAATCATAACAATAAACACAAAATATCTGATTAGCTTCCTTTAACGATCGTCGCAACACCATAAGCTCGCCCATATGAATCAGTCATTTAGAATATAGTTGACACCCAAATCCTTTCCACTCACAAGGATACCTAAACTTCATGCTCGACCATTCCTGCTTCTCAACATCCTCCACATTCTTATCTTTTGTTTCGAATAATCAAACTCTACACCTCCCAATCTTCCATTGTAATTTACAAGAGTGGAATAGCATGTTGTCGAGATGTCTGATGCTTCGGGTGCTTTGATCAACTCCATCTTCTCAGACCTAACATCGAACCTAACGATGTTTGACTGCCCAGTTTTGTAGTATATAGCACCATCAATGCATATTCCTTGGTAGACACAAGGGTAGTTATCAATTGTGGTATTCTCAATCTTTCTCCACTCTTGTTTCTGAGATGAACTCACAGTGCAAACGTAATGCTCCTGTTGATTATCTCTTTGATCATATATGGATCTCGCGTACATCATCACACACAACACTTTGTATTGATCTTCCAATGGATCGTACCCAAGAAGTTGGTACACGGTTCTTCCATTGTTTCTAACGTCGGGGAGTTTTACAGTTTGTCTAGTGATGAGATTACAAACGGTGATCGAGTTACAAACGCTAGTTGAAGAAACAATATCTGTGAAGCAGACAAAGCCGTTAACATGACGAGATCTGATGTAGAAGTGGACGCCTGCCGAGTAGGTCATGTCGTGTCTGGCTGTGGAGGTTTTGTCACTGATCTTGTCTTCAGGAACTGAGAAGAAGAAACACTTTCCGGGTGTAAAGTACACGAGGACGAAAAGGAGATGAGGCCGAGTCTTTGACCTAGTCAGAAACGTGTTTATCAAGTCTTTACTGCGGATGATAGAGAACCACTGTTTCGACACGGATTGGAATCGGATGATGGATTTTGATAGGAAGTAGAGAGAGTATTATTAGAGATATGTCGGACCGGAAGATGTGTATCTTACGGACCAAGATTGTGAAGTCCATGAAACTCATGAACACCATCAAAACTAAAAGGAAAGACTTGAAGATCAAGTTAATCTAGCATATTTACATTAATGTTTAGAAAAGTTATCATTATCTAGTATTAATTAACATTATGTTAATGTTACTACTATATATATGCATTTTGTATTCTCTTATTAAACACAACACAATAATATTCATATTCTATTATATTTTACATGGTATCAGAGCATTCGATTTTTAGGGATCAAAATTAAAGCTTCCGCAAGTTTTAAAATTTGATGATGCTTATCATCGTTGGTGTTGGCGATGTTGAAGAAGATGGTGGTGATACCGACGATGAAGACGACGTTATCTCATAAGTTTGAGTCGTTATGGTTTTGGTTTTAATCAAAGATAGTGGTACACGTATTTTTTATTACTTTAGGTGTTATGTCTTTTACCTAGTCTTGGTTTTCTAAAGTCAATTCCTTTTTTAATTTGGTTTTGAGTTCACGTGTGTTTGGTTCAAATTAGAATATCATGGGTTGGGTTGATGTCTAAAACCTAATTGGAAGATTCCTTAAAGGTAATGTCTAGGTCAAGTTTCTTATGTGTTATTTGGTGAGATTATTCTGTGGTTTAGAATTTCTCTTTTATGTCGTGAATTTCCATAGTTTGGGATTTATTGGTTATAGTTTAACCATTACGGGAGTACGGGAGAGTTCTAGTTGAATGCTCAAAGTTGTAGGTCAAGTTGTTTAGTCCAAGTTTATGGACTGTCCAAGTTAAGGACGATTGTTTGTGGAGCTGCAGTTGCGTCCACGGGATGTATTCCCATTGTCAAGACCAAAGAAGATCTGAAGTTTTCATCTCCCCTATCTAAGTTGAAGTCTATTCCCGGATGAACCTACTGATTTGTTTTCCTCGATATAGTGTCCACGACATACGTGGTCTGCTTTGTGATTTGCAGATTGTGCGTTGTACATTCCACGTTTGTCGTGCGGGGGAGTATTAGAGATATGTCGGACCGGAAGATGTGTATCTTACGGACCAAGATTGTGAAGTCCATGAAACTCATGAAGACCATCAAAACTAAAAGGAAAGACTTGAAGATCAAGTTAATCTAGCATATTTACATTAATGTTTAGGAAAGTTATCATTATCTAGTATTAATTAACATTATGTTAATGTTACTACTATATATATGCATTTTGTATTCTCTTATTAAACACAACACAATAATATTCATATTCTATTATATTTTACAAGTATCTCGACGATGAGGTCAACAGGAATGGTTGTTGTGTTGTTTCCAGCATGCGCTACTAGTTCCATGACAGCGGCTGGGTGGTTTGATATCCACAAGGCCCACAACCCTACGCTCTTGTTGTTATTTGGCCATGCAATCACGTGGCAGAATGATGATAGGATTTTTCGTTGGGCCTGATGGGAATATATTTATTCTAACCTCATGATCCCATTAACACAAGGGTTGCAAGAGCTTGGTTAAGCAACATTTGGAGGACATTGAGACAATACAAAGAAAAGAGTGTGAGATGATTTCTTGAAGAGATTAAAGAAAGAGGTAAATATAGTAGTGACAGCAAGTGCCTCTACCGTTTGGTGGCTTTTGACAAGAGCCTAAAGAGCATCAACATCAATGGGACTTTTTTGAAGGTTTTTGTCATTTTTTATGAATTAATTATGATTAAGGACAATTCATAGAAACTTTTGGGAAATGAGTGTTTATTGGTGAGACTTTTTTGGTGTATCTTAGATTAATATATTAATTATTTTGGTGACTTGTAAGAAATATTTGATAAAACATATGACTTTTATAAATGAAAACCTATTGAAATTTTAAAACATTTGATTCATATTTTTTAAAAATTACAAACATTTTATTACATTGAAGACATAAAAAAAAAAAAAAATCAAACAAACATCATAAACAAAAGCAAATGTGTTGAATATTGGTAGGTCCTTAACATTGTTTCTTAATTAATTAATTTTCATTTTGATAAGTAGTTGATAATTTGATTCTTGGAGCATGATTATTCAGTGGTGTCTATTGTAATGTCTTTGATACCAACATAGGACAAGCAAGTCGAGTTTTGAGATTACAACCAACGGATACTACATAGCGAACAACATAGGGGAGTCTAAGCCACACCTGCATTACACGAGCCTTCTATGCATCCATGAAGAAGCAATGTCACCAACATTTAACTTTCTCTTCCAAGTGTTCAGTATCTCCAAGATCTCCTTCGTTGGAGCATACACACACAGCAATGGTGATGACATCCCATCTCCAACCACGTTGATAGCAAACAAGTCCCCGATGCGGCATTTGTTATCATGACAGAACTTCCTCCACCCTTTGATGTAGTAGAAGCCTCCTGATTCGCTAAATCTCAATGCCATAGTCCACGGCTTTCCGTCTATGTTCACTAGAATAGCCTCCTTGCATTGTTTGTTCAGAGCCTTACAGCCCGTTGCCTCCACAGGAAGAGCCTAAGACAAAAGAACGTCAACACACACACAAATTTCAAATCAATTGTTCGACAAACTAAACACTCACCAGCTTGTCTTCTTGGACATTAGTTTCCGTTACCTCAGCACGGAAACTGTAGTCCCATGAGTAAGCAGACACTGGGACATTAGAAGCAGTTGTTCCTGCTTGAAACATACATTAGACAGAAACTTACACAAGACATAAAGAAACACAGGACAGAAACATACATTAGACAAGAAAGAAACTTACTATTGGACTGCTGTTCTTCGGCCACGGCTTCTTCCTGTACTTGAGGTGCTGTGTACTGAATGTCACAGCAACTAGGACCGAAGGGACTCACATGGAAGACCATCTCGCCTTCGAGTTTGAAGATCACTATGTCTTCAACTCGAAGGTCATGTGCCTCCGTGAACTCTTTCCAACCGCGTGTGAGTCTCCTCTCCTCCTGAAGCACTTCCCAGGTATTGTCCGTAGCGTCTGATCGAAGTGTCCATGTGTTCCCGGTGGTGTTCCCGTGGATGTGCCGCGAGAAAAAGGCAATGGGTATGTTCTGCGACATACCAAATGCAAAACTCCAAATGTGACATAATCATAAGACAAATAGAGACTGTGTGCTTACCAAGCCAGTCTGGAACCCAGGAAGGAGAGGCTGAAAGAAATGAGGTTGATAAGAGTGTGCCATCTGCTAAACTGATAAGAACCGTTCAAATTTTTATTTTTACAAGTACACTTTGACTACTAAAGTTTTAATTTTGAAGGTATAACAACACTATAATATACTAATTATGTTACCTTTAACTTTAGATTACGATTTGTGTAAACTGATATCGACATCTAACACCATCTAACACCATACTATGTTAAGTTTAAACTGATATCGACATCTAACAAATATCCAAGCGTTATCTTTTAATATAACAAAGCTACTGAACATCATAAATATAACGGACACTGGCGGAGCTGTAGAGAAGAACACGGTTCGTATAAGTTTACTGAACATCATAAATAGATCGGTCTTAGATCAACAAAACCCTAATCGAAATCGCAAAAGAGGGTAAGAGAAGGAAGACATACCTGATGTGGATTCGATGGGGCTGTGTCGCGATCGATTAAACGCTATCTCGGTGTGGATTGCGACGAGGAGACGATCACCTCACGAAATCGCCGTCTCGAGTGAGAGAAGAGGAGGACGAAGACAATGAATCGGGACCGGAATACGCTTGACTCTACCGCTTCTATTAGCGTATCAACAGCTGCCACGTGCGCTGGGGACTTCGGCAAAAACTTCTTGCGGGATAAATGTTTCTCCCATTTTCTCCTATTATTCATTTATATTTGGGCTGATAAACCCAAGAAATGAGCCCAAGATACGAGCAAGATACGCCAATGTGTTTGCTCTAAGGGCATTGGTATCGGGGTCCCTTAGGGGATCCCTTAGGGAGAGGGATGCGGAGACCGAGGAAAAAAGGAAAGAAAAGTCTCTTAATTAAGGGACAAATTTGATGGTCCCTTGAGCTGTTCGTGGGTCCCACACACACGTGGCGACCCGCGATTAGCTCATTTGTTTTTTTTTTTAAATCGGAAAAAACAAATAATAAAAATAAAAATAAGGGACTCAACTTGAGTCCCACCGATACCAATGCCCTAAAGTTTTGTATCCATAGAGTATGTTTTGGTTATATATTGATTGAAACACAATTTCTTCAAACAATTAATCAAAGTCTTCAAGAACCAACTACATATATTTTTTTGCCAACGAACCAACTACATACATTCAGAGCACTAGTCCATGACTTTAAATTTTTTGAAATATTTTACATAAATATATGGTTAGTTTAACTATGTTTATCCTGACAGAAAATTTTCATGTAGCTAACATTCTCAAGGAAATAAACCAGTGAATAACAACAAAAAGTTGCTCTAGCAAAGGAGGCTAGAACCATATGTGTGTTATAAAACGGAAACCACAATTGATATAGAAAAGACTCTATAATGTTTGGCGGAAGCATCTTCGCCCCAGACCCGTACTCAAAGGTGGTGTATAGCTTCTCTACACGTTCTATTTATCTTAGTGAGTCATAACAAACTGAATGCATATCAACACTACTAAACCGTGAATAACAACAAAAGAAATTGCTCGGAGACTAAAACCATATGTGTTTTTACTTTTTATAAACCAAACACAGTCTAATATAATCACCGATAGTTAACAAAAAAAAAAAAAAAGGTCGTCCTTAGAGAAACCTAATGTTCTCAACGTAACCACCTGGATAACAAAGCGTTGTTCCATCTTGTTGTTCCTCAACAGTTTCCATTACTTGAATCTCCACTTTTCTTGAACTTTCTTTGTTAAAATCATAATAAGGAACACAAATTGGCTTAGCTTTCTTTAACCATTGACTAAACACCTTAATTTCGCCTGTATGAATAACACCTTTAGACTCTAGTTGAAACTGATATCCTCTCAACTCACAAGGATATTTAAACCATTCCTGCTTCACAACATCCTCAAGAATCCACTATCTTATCTCTACTTGCCAATAATCATGCTCTACACCTCCCAGTCTTCCATTGTAATTTACAAGAGTGTAATAAAATGTTGTCGAGATGTTTGATTTTTCAGGCGCTTTGATCATCTCCATCTTCTCCGACCTAACATCGAACCTTACTATGTTTGACTCTCCAACTCCATAGTATATAGCATCATTGATGCATATCCCTTGGTCGGACACGAGGGTAGTTATCAACTGTGGCGTTCTCAATCTTTCTCCACTCTTGTTTCTGAGTTGAACTCACTGTACAAACGTAATGCTCCTGTTGGTTATCTCGTTGATCATAGATGGATCCCCCATACATCATCATCACACACAACACTTTGTATTGATCTTCCAATGGATCGTACCCTAGAAGACCGTACACTTTTTCTTCCATTGTTTCTAACATCAGGCAGTTTCACAGTTTGTCTAGTGATGGGATTACAAACGGTGACCGAGTTACAAACGTTTGTTGAAGAAAATATATCTGTGAAGCAGACAAAGCCGTTAACAGGACGAGATCTGAAGTCGTTGTATAAGTATGTCGGAAGGCCCATATCGTTACTAGAGATGGCTGTGGAGATTTTTCATTGTTGTTGTGTTCAGGAACCGAGTAGAAGAAACGCTTTCCGGGTGTATAAAGCTCGAGAATTAAAAGGAGATGAGGTCGAGTATTTGACCTAGTCAGAAACGTGTTCACCAAGTCTTTGCTGCGGATGATAGAGAACCACTCTTTCGACACAGATTGGAATCGGATGATGGATTTTGAAGGAAGTAGAGAGAGTATCTCGACGATGAGGTCAACAGGAATGGTTGTTGTGTTGTTTCCAGGATGCGCTACCAGTTCCATGGCTGGCGGTTGGGTGGTGTGATATCTAAAACCCTAATCGCCAATATAACAGACCTACTTATTTTGTGGTCACCGTTGTCTTTTTATTCACGTAATCTAGGACACGTGACAGAATTGACGATAGGCTTTTAGTTGGGCCAAATGGACAAGAGCCTTACTACTGTAGTGACAGCAAATGACAAGAGCCTAAAAATTTGTATCCCCATTCATGTCTTACACAAGCTATGGCTGACAAGATAAGATACCGAAACTGTTCCATTGAACATATTATCCGACATTTGGGTAAAGCTAATCTCTAACGTCAGCAAAAATTTACAGTCAGATACCAAAGAAAAGGCAACATCAAAGATGTTGAGACTCTGACTTTCTTCCCAACCAAATGGTTTTCTTCTTCTTCATCAGCTCCTTATGGTCTGCATTGCACTGTACCTCGGCAAAACTGCTTGATCCAAACAAACACACAAGTTTAGCGATGAAAGCCACTTTCTGTACAAAAGACCTGAAGATGCTAAAACGCTCTGAAATATCAAACGAAACACTTGCCCTTCTCCCCATTGGATATATCTCCAAGCTTTGTTATTGCACCCACAAGCGCATGTTCCTGCTCCTGATGAATCAAAAAGTAATAATCAACCATTTGAGGCTTTTGTATGTGTATAAACATAAAACTAAGAAAGAAAGGATTTTTTTGTTCTTGTAGTCATCATCAAACCTCCAAAACTCTCTTAGCTCTTTCAACTTCTTGAGGATCTGGATTGTGTGAACCAAGAACTCGCTCCACCTATTACAAAAACATCACCGTTTGAGAAATAACAAATACATCACTGTAGTACAACTCAGCCTTGACAACAATTAGTACCAACCTCTCTGATTAGGACACTGGTCGGACGGATTCGTATATCGACATGTTTCCTTTTCCCACTTCCACTCTGTGATGTTCTGAGATCGTTCTTGATAGTGGTCTTTGCCAAACTGCTTCCTCGTTGTGGAACATGGTTTGGTCCTGTGGTTCTATTCAGACCATGGCCTTGTCCGTTGTAACCATGTCGATTACCTACCCCGTGATCCTCTGCTATCCACTCAATATCCCTAGGAGATATCTGTACAAATATTACCGGATTAACAAAAAAGAGCAGTTGATAAATTTTTTTCCTCAAAAGTTAAATGATCAAAAGAGTAATTACCTCTGCGAGTTTAACCCATTCCCATGTCTCATTAAGTGTTCCAATGTCATAAACTAAAGCATGACGACCCTAAAATTAAAGATTTATAAGAATATTTAAACATGTATAAGGAAACTTCTTAGAAACTGTATACCAATTTAAGAAGCCACAGACCTCAACTGGATCATACTTGGTGATGGCAGCCTCGTAAAATCCATTGTCTTCTGGCCACCTTGTTCTAACTCTTCTTCCTACAAAAGACTCAGGTCCGGTACCGTTTGTAGGTTCAGTTGAACTGGTGGGAACAGATGGTAATCTGTTCATGACTTGTCCTCGTGGAGGTTGATCCAGAGGATGGTAAGGGATGGGATTTAAAGAAGACGAACCAGGTAAAACCTAAGAGGGGAAAAAATCATTAAAGGAATCCAAACAAGAGATACTAACTAGATGACTTTAAAACTCACTGGTTTATGCATTTTGCCCTTGACAGTGGGAACAGATCCTCGTTTAGCTGTCGATGAAGCAAACTGGTGAATGGGATCAGCTTGAGGGTGAAAAGAAGGTAAAGAACTAGCGAATGGTTGAGAAGGAAATGGCTGGTTTGGTTTGTGCTTTTTAATAGAAGCTGAAACTGATGGGCTTGGCAACGTATCGTGAACCACTTGAGCAGCATTGCTTTGCATTCTACCTCCAGATTGTCTCCATTCCCTAATAAAGAGAAAACATATATTGATAGATAAAGAAAGGAACTTTTTACTCCCCAGCCGAATAAATGCTCAAGAAATTAAGCTCTCTCGCCTTATCCTCCGTATTGTATCATCTGCGTTGACACGAGCAAGAAACTCTCTATGCTCCTCATGTGATACTCTCAACTCTTTACGCATTTCAGTTATTAGACTATCTTTTTCCTGAACAAGAACAAGAAGAGATGTCATCATTTCAACTTAAGATAAGAAGAGAGCGAGGTTCAACGAATAATAAATACCCAAGTGATTGCATCTGCTTGTGCTCTAAAGGCTCTGAGAAGAGAGAAGTATGCTTTTTTCTCAATATGGTGAATCTGAGCTTCCATATCAGCAGCAACTTGGTCATACATGTAAGACGGAGGAAGAGTCGAAGGTCTTCCATTGGTAGAAACACTACTCCCTCCTCGTGGAACCACCCTATGCGATGGAGGCAGATCATCATCAGTTCCTGCAGAGACCAAAAAGATTACAGCAAGTAGAGAGTTAACACAAACCCAACAAAACCCCACAATGGATAACACTTCATTAACGGAGAAAGCCAAGAACTTCCGTACGCCCTAATCATCACACATTCAACCCAAAAGGTTTCAACTTTTAAGATCAAAGCAGAGAGTTAACAAAAAACCTAACAAAACCCACAATGTATCACACTACTGGAACGAAGAAAGGCAGAACCTTTCGTAAAACCCTAATTTGAGAGACTGATGATAGAGAAGAAAGAAGACGAGAGGGAGAACAAGGAGGTGTGTTAGGGAACTAACCACTGCTATCAAACGATTCGTAGTCCATCACGAAGCTTTATTGATCCTCAATTCTTGAAAGACTAGTTTCGGAGATGAAGAAGACGAAACAAACACAAGAAGCAACGATTCGAGGGGGGTTGATTTCAATTTGACTAGAGCAAGACTCAATTTTTTCAATTTTTCGTCATCTTTTATCTTTCCTTTGGACTGTGAAAGGAGATTCTGAGCAGTTTCCTTCCGTGGTGAACCAGTGCTCCACTGGGGGGAGTGATGATTCAGCTTTAGAGGTTACAGATTTGGAGAAAATTTATTTATTTCCTGAATATGAACAGACAAGGAGTTATAATATTTCCTGAATCAAAACTTGGTAGATTTTTTTTTTTTTTTTTTTGAAACACTTGGTAGATTCTTTCTCATTTTTGACGAGGGAAATAATACGCCGCCGTTTCGATTTGCTGGTTTTTCAAGGGCTTACTCAGCCCATTCATAAATTTAAGGCCCAATTACGTGGCTATCATAAGGCAAGATTATCGGGGTCGTTAGGCTTTGTCCTTAGCGATAATAACATTTAATTTAAATGAAAAATAGAACAAAAGCTAACGACATATGTTAGCTAAGATGTTTTTCATCTCGTCGTTAAGAAAACATGGCGCCTTCGAATTGGAAATGAAAACGGTAGGGCAAAATCGTTTTGAGAAAAATCGATTTCATTTCTCGTCTCTTCTTTTTCTCTTTCTCTTCTTCTTCTCTTTCTCTCCGACAAGTCCATCATAATTTAAAAAAGGGAAAATTGTTTTTACCAAAATTCAGATCATGTCTCATTGGACTAATTTCTATTTCAGACCATTTTTTCCTTTAATACCCTTTCTTTTTTTCTAAAATAAATTAAATAAATAGTTTTACAAACCAAAAAAATTTGGAAAAATAATAACTAGTGATGAAATACCTATATCAAATTAGTGATATTTTTTTACAGTTTTAAAAATGTTTAAATCATAATTTCATTTTTGTTCTAGAAAAGTAGAATTGACATTCTACAAAGTAGAAAATGAAATCCACTATTTTCATTGAATCTACTATGTTTTGAATCATTGATCTACGTAAATAATAGTACTCTAAAAATATTTAGAATACATGTTCCGCCTAACCTACAACTCTAAAATCAAGAGAAATTGAAATCTACACTTTACAAAAATCTAAAACATGTAGAATTGAAATCTACACATTACTATAAATCTAAAACTTATAGAAACGAATTTCTACACATTGCTATAAATCTAAAACTTATAGAAACGAATTTCTACACATTGCTATAAATCTAAAACTTATAGAAACGAATTTCTACACATTGCTATAAATCTAAAACTTATAGAAGCGAATTTCTACACATTGCTATAAATCTAAAACTTATAGAAACGAATTTCTACACATTGCTATAAATCTAAAACTTATAGAAACGAATTTCTACACATTGCTATAAATCTAAAACTTATAGAAGCGAATTTCTACACATTGCTATAAATCTAAAACTTATAGAAGCGAATTTCTACACATTGCTATAAATCTAAAACTTATAGAAACGAATTTCTACACATTGCTATAAATCTAAAACTTATAGAAGCGAATTTCTACACATTGCTATAAATCTAAAACTTATAGAAGCGAATTTCTACACATTGCTATAAATCTAAAACTTATAGAAGCGAATTTCTACACATTGCTATAAATCTAAAACTTATAGAAGCGAATTTCTACACATTGCTATAAATCTAAAACTTATAGAAGCGAATTTCTACACATTGCTATAAATCTAAAACTTATAGAAACGAATTTCTACACATTGCTATAAATCTAAAACTTATAGAAACGAATTTCTACACATTGCTATAAATCTAAAACTTATAGAAACGAATTTCTACACATTGCTATAAATCTAAAACTTATAGAAACGAATTTCTACACATTGCTATAAATCTAAAACTTATAGAAGCGAATTTCTACACATTGCTATAAATCTAAAACTTATAGAAGCGAATTTCTACACATTGCTATAAATCTAAAACTTATAGAAGCGAATTTCTACACATTGCTATAAATCTAAAACTTATAGAAACGAATTTCTACACATTGCTATAAATCTAAAACTTATAGAAACGAATTTCTACACATTGCTATAAATCTAAAACTTATAGAAGCGAATTTCTACACATTGCTATAAATCTAAAACTTATAGAAACGAATTTCTACACATTGCTATAAATCTAAAACTTATAGAAACGAATTTCTACACATTGCTATAAATCTAAAACTTATAGAAGCGAATTTCTACACATTGCTATAAATCTAAAACTTATAGAAACGAATTTCTACACATTGCTATAAATCTAAAACTTATAGAAACGAATTTCTACACATTGCTATAAATCTAAAACTTATAGAAACGAATTTCTACACATTGCTATAAATCTAAAACTTATAGAAGCGAATTTCTACACATTGCTATAAATCTAAAACTTATAGAAACGAATTTCTACACATTGCTATAAATCTAAAACTTATAGAAACGAATTTCTACACATTGCTATAAATCTAAAACTTATAGAAACGAATTTCTACACATTGCTATAAATCTAAAACTTATAGAAACGAATTTCTACACATTGCTATAAATCTAAAACTTATAGAAGCGAATTTCTACACATTGCTATAAATCTAAAACTTATAGAAGCGAATTTCTACACATTGCTATAAATCTAAAACTTATAGAAACGAATTTCTACACATTGCTATAAATCTAAAACTTATAGAAGCGAATTTCTACACATTGCTATAAATCTAAAACTTATAGAAACGAATTTCTACACATTGCTATAAATCTAAAACTTATAGAAGCGAATTTCTACACATTGCTATAAATCTAAAACTTATAGAAGCGAATTTCTACACATTGCTATAAATCTAAAACTTATAGAAGCGAATTTCTACACATTGCTATAAATCTAAAACTTATAGAAGCGAATTTCTACACATTGCTATAAATCTAAAACTTATAGAAGCGAATTTCTACACATTGCTATAAATCTAAAACTTCTTTTATGTTTAATTTAAAATGTATCTTTTATATCTTAATTGAAAAAAAATTTAACAAGAAAATATTATTATAAAATGCTAAAGACTTTTTTAAGTCCTACTGATAATCAACAAATTTACAAATGTCCTTAACATTTGTCCTTAAGTAAAAAATAAGACTAAAATAATCTAAGGTCCAAAAAATGTCCTTGCCAATAATGTTGCCCTAACATAGCTGTTCGTGTTCTTGTCTCGTCTCTCTCTCCGTTTGTTTTTTTTTTTCTCTCGGTTTGTTTTTTTTTTGAAAGGAATCTCTCTCTCTCTCTCGGTTTGTTCCTTATTGAAGACTCTCAAAGTTTGTCATCTGCGAATTTGAGAAAATGCCTCAGGAAGAAGATTGTCAAAGCATCAAACTTTAGCATTTTCACAGTTTATGCGGTCTCTTGCTTTAGCTTCAAAATCCAGGTGTAAACTGCATCATCATCACCAAGAAGACTCTCAACAGATGTCTTTTGGTGAGCAGTAGTAATCTTTTTAAATCGAGAATTTCGATTCAGAAAACATTGGAGTGACGTTATCATTCTTCGTTTTGCAGATGCAAAGCTTCCAAATTTATTTGAAACCGGGGGCAAAGGAACAGTTTTTATACTCTTCTGATTAAGAAGACTCTCAGGTACGGATTGTTTATACTCCTCTGTTGATTTCTCTAGCTATAATAGCTCCCTTGTGTGATCCTTTTAATTGCTTGATCTTCTGAAGGAAGATTTCCAAGCAGGCTTTGAGTTCTTTGATCCTAAAGGCTAAACCTACAGACTTTAACGGAGTCAAGATTCTCCTAAAGAACTATCTTGACGACAAGGAGTGGGGTTTGAGCAGTTTTGTTGATCTGATATTGGAACAGAAGACAGTGGGAACAGTTGTGAAAGTAGCAGATGATGAGGACGAGTCGGTTTTCGCTGTTGTCTCTGCCCTTAACTTGGCAAGGCATAAGGAGAATCAATGCTTTAGAGAAGTTAAAGAGTTTCTTCTTAAGGTTTGTTTAGAGAAGAATGTAGCTAGTAGTGATCTAGAACTGCTATTAGAGAAAAAGGCACAAGATGTTGGTGTTTGTTGGTATCTCGAAGAGTGATGAATCTGCCTCCTCAACTTCTACCTCCGCTCTACGATGGATTGTTTGATGAAGTCTCATGGGCCACTGAAGACGAGGTGTGGATCTTTTATGATAAAACTCTTAGGTAAGTGCTTGTGAGTAACAGTTTTCTTAAGTGTTTCTGTTTATATATAGCCTACAGAGGAGCTTCGAAGCTCATTTTGCTTCAAGTCATATCTTCTAGTCACCAAGACTTACAAGGTAATCTCACAATAACTTGTTTTCTTTGGTTATTGAATGCTTTCTCATTGTGTTATGTATTTATAGCTGAAGAATCCAAAGCAGAGGAAGCCTGTAAAAGACGATGAGGAAACAATATTCCTTAAGCCTGAAGATGACCTTTTCCTGGAGGTAACTTGATCTCTCACGTTACTTGCTTAAGAAGTAATAAAACATTTGTTGAAATCATTGGCATTTTGCAGCTTAGCTCTTGGTCTTTCACATTACATATGCGCTCACAGCTCGTTACTTCTCAAGAAGTAAGTTTCTCTCTACAGACTATACACATTGGTTTTGATGTCAACTGTTTCTGAAGATCTGTAGTAATCGTTTGGTTTTTGTATGGCCAGGGCCGGCCCTGAAATTTTTGGGGTCTGAAACCATATCTATATAAAAAAATTTTTACAAGTTTGGGGGTCTAAAATATTTTTTAGGAGCTTATGTATATGTAATTTTTTTCAAAAATTTTAGGGGCCTGTAGCAAATGTTTCACTAGGCATGGCTCAAAGCCGGTCTTGTGTATGGCCAATCTCGCAGATGAAGAAGTATCAGATGATGGGTCTTGTTATGGCTGTGGAGGCAAAAGGATTCCTGAATTCAGACAGATGTCTAATTCTCTCATTGATTGATGAACATCTTCATCTTCTGTGGAGGCAAGAAAGATTCCTGAAAGTTTTGATAAAATGATTATTTTGGGTGTTTTGTTGTTTATTCAGCAAAATCTTTTTCTACATGTCTTGTCACTGGTGGAAGTCTAGTTTCTTTCGTCGTATACTCGGTCTTGTGAAATCTTATTATTTTCAGCATATACTAAAATTCACGGGTCAAAAAAGAACAACCATGGTACATACTCCATACTGCCAATAGTATTCTCTGGATTTGACCCTAAAACAGATATCTAATTAAATAGGGGTTAATTTGTCTTGTTACTTTTGTCTTAAACACTGTCTTGTGAAACCCTATGATTTGAAGAATTCGTTAGGTTGTTGGAGAAACGGAGAGATGGAGAAAGCACTGTTCTCTGATTGCCTGATTGGTTGCAGTTTCAGAGGTGAGGTACAAGAAGGAAACTGGTTCTTGCAATTGCTCCTAAGACTCAATAAAGAAGTCATGATGTTAAAACAGGAATCGACTCCAGACATTGTTCGCATGACAAGAGTCAAGATGTGTAACTGTGGAGATAACTACTTCCACTCCAGAACATGGAACAAGCTCCTGCAACTGTAGAGGCGTTGAGGACGAAGTGATGGAACAAGATCCTGCAATTGTTCAGCTGCAATCACCATTTGAATCTGTTTTGTACGACTTATGCTCTGATTTTGGCCTTCTCGATGATCAGTTTGTTCATCAACGAGACAAATTATACAACTTACATGTCAAAAAGGAGGATGACTTAGTACTAAATCATGTAGATTCAAGTACAAGCTCAAAAGGCTATCAAAGTGAGATGAGAGCAAGAGCAACTAAGAACTACATCAAAGAAGTCGTCAAAATAATTCGAGAGGTTCAAGCTCAAAAACAGAGTTTGTCAAGAAATAAACTCATCTGAACTGAAGAGTGTGATCTGTTTCTAAGGAGAGTCTTAAATCGATCAGATGGTCAGTTTTGTGTACCTCGACACAATGTTGAAATGAGAGAAGGAGAAATAAAGCTATGTTACAAGTCCAATAATGATACTGGAGAAAGGCAAGTACATTCCTTCAATAAACACCAGAGTGTGTTGCTATGGATTATGGATTCAACTCTAGTTTCGGACTTGAGACATTGGTTGTGTATACCAGAGCACATTTTTTTCATGCCAAAGAAGCTGGAGAAAGGCCTCAGCAAAGACCAAGTGCTCATGACAAAATTGTTTGTGGAAGAGCTTGTTCTACTGAAAATTTCCAAATCTTCAGAGGTTTATGTTCATGAACAGCTCATGACACGAAATACAGAAGCTGAGAATTTTTTTCTGTTGTAGTAATGAGATTCACGAGTCTCAAAAATCTCAGTTTGAGGTTCTCCGAGTGTTTGGGTTATGAAAGAACGTTAACGGTTAGTTTTTCAGTTACCAGATAGTAAAATGTTGCAAATGCAAGAGCAATGGTTACTCTAAGACATAGTAATAATACTAAAGCATGAGTACAACTAGTCAACTACAAAAGTTAGGAACCATAATAAGACATAAATGTCTAACAAAACCGTATGAAGATTTGCTGCTTCACACTATTGTTATAAGCTCAAACTTACAATCATCTGGACACCATGCTTCGAAGTCATGACACACCTTAAGTCTATCTTCCTCGTAGTCGAAGTAGAGGCAAAATAACATTTTCCAAACTCTTTGCGTTCGATAGGATGTATTTGGCCACCTCTCCCCCGTAACTTCTTCCCCTCACCTGCCAATGTAATGTCTTAAGATGGAGCAAACTTTGAGGAACATGTTTTGGTCACTTCCATGTCAGTTCACGATTGTGTTCCTGAAACCAAAAACCATTATAATAGATTAATAGATCATCCAACCCTTAAAACCGAGCTGCTGCATAATTTTATTTTTTATGAAAGATGAACTAGCGCAATGCTTACACTGATGATCTCGAGAACTTGTAAATTAGGAGAGTTATCAAGCATGACCATTAGTGGATTCCAGGACGGTAGATAACCTGTAATCAGCTGCAAATGTTCCAGCTGATTGAAGTTGCAACCAGTAGGAACCTTCATATATGCGATTCAGTATTATTAGTAAAGAACGTAACAACAAGGAAACTCAATTCATTACAAGAGAGAAGACCAACCATACTTCCAGGTGTGATATACTCAAGGAAAGGCGTTTGACTGAAGAGAGTGATTCTCCCAACAGAAATTCATCATGGGTCCAAATATTCGCCTCCACCAGCTCAGGTGCATTAATCATCATAAATTCAGATCCGATAGGACGTCAATTTTTTCAAAGAAGGAGAGTTTATCATGTAGTCAGAATCATCATAGACGTTATCTTCTATGGTTAGCTCCTGTAAAGATGGCACGGCAACAGTAAAAGTCTCCAAACCATCATCACCCCATCGAGTAACAAACAAATCTTCAAGACTAATACAGCCAGCCAAAAGGTTCACAACGGATTCATCGTCTTCATAGAACAAATCTTCAAGGTGTAGAATTGTAAGAGACTTCAGACAAACGGGAGAAGGGACCTCTAGAGCAATGGAACCAAAATCACCCCGAAGTTTCAAGGTTTCCAGAGACTGACATTTATCCAAGACGATAGGATATCTGTTTAAACCTGGGAGAACCAATTTGAGAGCCAACTCACGCACATGGAGTCAACATGCGATTCCAACTAACTCTCCAAAATCATCCATACGATCATCTTCCCCAAGTGAAACATCCAGATGCAAACTCTGTAGATATGGAGCTTCGATTGAAAGCATAGTCCTCTGAACACTATCTGAAAATCCTTGAATATCATTGCCACGATTGAAATTAAACGTGAGATTGGGCACCCTCTTCCAAAGAGACCGCCACTGTTTAGACAGAACACTGGTGGCTACTACATCTTTTGTAGTTGGAAGTGAAGACAAGATCTTCACAAGTAAACCATCCGGTAACTGACTGATCATGTCCAAACTTTGACTAGAGCTGTGATTAAAAAAAGAAAACACGAGTTGGAGCAGCTTAAAGTTTGAGAAACACAGTGTAGTATTGTTCATAGAAGTAATCAATTAAAGAATCGAACTTACTGCCTTCTTTCCATGGTGGTTGATAGAGAGGGAGAGAGAGCTCAGGAGCAGAGGTGGTGAGTGTTGTAAGGTAACGTCCTTGAATAGAGTCTGCAACGAAAGCAGCAATGAGCGGAACCAACGACACCGTTACAAATCACAAACGATTCACAATCCTCTAGATACTATGCCGGAACCCTTTAGAGAAATGAGCCATTACTGGGCCTATTAATCTTTTTTTTTACATAACAAATAGTCAAATAATATACCCATCGTAACTATACAGTGCATGTGCTTTAATATTTTGAGGCTTAAGACATTTTTTATACTGAATCCTTAAGAGTTAAAATATTTATCATTCAAAATCTATTTTTTGAAAAGAGATTCAACATGATGGAAAAATCTTTTTATGTACGAAAGATATGATTTAAATGTGAAGTCAACACAATTCAGTATATATACAAAATAATTTTTGATATAAAACTACTATATCAAGATTACTTACATGTATTAACCATAACCCAAAATGTTCAACATGATGGAAAGATCTTTTTTTCGGTCAAAAAAAATATAAATTATGTTAACTAAAGATATAAACTGTACCTGATGTTGACAAAAAAAACTGTATCTGATTATGTGAATCGAGCTAAGTATCCATGAACAGCCTGTGATACTTGATTATCTAGAAGCAAAGCCATATCCCCTGCTGATTTGGTGGTAGTTTCACCTGATCTTGGTGGAGTTGCAAGTGCTCGCCCCCAAGAAGCTATCTGATGATCCTTTAGCAATAGTTGATAAAAGACATCATGGGCACAACGTTGCAGACCCTCAAACCCATTGGCAAATACATTTTAACCAAAGGTTCACTGTATACAAAAGGCTATATATGAACAATCACTTGAAAAATGGATAGAGATCTAGTAATGATGATCACTTGATCATTGTCCTAAAATTTAGATAACATATGATATATATAAATTTTGTTAGTTTGTGACTTTTTGTGTAGGGACTCGAATTTGGTCTGTTAGTAACATAATGAATAATGATCAGTGTCCATTAAACCAAGTTATTATAATTTTGACTTTATTTCCACACTTCCACAATAAAAAGATGATAATTACTCGCTAGAGCGTCTAGGAGAAATAAGATCCACAGACAGTAAATGATGAAAACGAATACATATAAGTGTAATTATTTGAGATCATGCGAGGGCAGCGAAAACGCCAACAAAAGGAGCAACTGTGACAGTGGCGGGCTCGTTCTGCTCAAAATTAGATCGTTCATCTTGGTAAACATCGTTCACATCCGGTCCACCTACAATAGCTCCAACCAAAACATTAGGGTTCGGTTCAGTAGTTTTGTACCAAGGGTTCCACCCTTCACCGCATGCCTTCAGTATAGGATCTTTCTTTATTGACACTATCGAGGCTCCTCTATGGTGTGGTCTATTAGGATAACTGGCCCCGAATCCAACCATGTAGCTCATGCTCTTGGGGTTTGAACCAAGTACGTAGTCTACCTAGTAACATAAACATGTACATGTCATAATAAATTATTATCTTAATGAATGAATGAAATTCCACGTAGAAAATTCTAAAATTATAACATTTTTGACCAAAAAAATATAATTCATAAACTAATATATAAGCTAGGACTAGTAGTTAATTAATTTTAAGTTAGAAGCTCATAATGAGCATAAAATTAATATATTCATTGAGCCGATTGAAAAACTGAATGCTTGACTAACCTGAGCCCGAGCGAGGCCGAGAAGATCAGAAGCTTGAAGAACACCATTGGGGCACTGGACAGAAGCTTGTGCAGCCTCAAGGTATTTACTATAACTTGATAAAACGAAAGAAGCAGTAGCTGTGTATTGGAGGTTTTCCCATGTGAAGAACCAAAGCAAACCTCCTGGAGTTTTCTTAACGTTACTATCACCTTTTTGAGCACAGTTGCAGATAAAATGCTCCGCCATTCTTTTATACTCGGCCATCTTCCCTTCGTTCTTCACTTTCCCTTCAAACACAAGCTAATATTTGTGGGGAAAAAATCATGTGTTAAATGTTTGTTTCTTGACCTACAAGTTAAGGTAAGATCACATTAATCTACCTTGGCTGCCAAGACTTGTGCCCCAACGAACTTATCGTCCCAAGAGAAAGCAGACCTCACACCTCCGCTATTAGAAGCATGTGTTAGATAATCGAGATACATCTGGTCTCCTGTGGCCCGGTGAAGCCAAGCTGCAGCCCATAACAACTCATCTTCATGGCCGCTACTCGAGTAAAAGCCAGCCGCGTTGGTAATGGAGTCATTATAGACCCCGGGATGATTTTTACCGAATTCAAATAGATCTTTGGCGTGACTAATGAGTGTTTTGGCATAGGGTGCATCAGACGAAAAAAATGCTAGAGAAGCTGCAGCCATAGCCGCAGCTGTCTCGGCCGCCAGGTCAGCACCTGGATGCTGAGCATCAATGCGGTATGATGGACGTGGATGTGCAGTGTTCATGTCCTCTGGTCTCATCCAGCAGGCATGGTCTAACTTAGCATCTCCCACCTGTCCGTAAAGTACGTTGGGCTCTGGATGAGCTTTAATGAGATAGTCAGTGGCCCATTTAAGAGCCACAAGGACGTTTTGATGCTCATTGTGGGCATGGAGCTGAGATTCCATCTCTACACTGCCCCAAGCTAGCATTGTCGTCGTGAAGGCCAATGGGAATCCAAATTTCATATTGTCTCCGGCATCATAATACCCTCCACTGAGATCAATCTACATTGTACAATTAGCAAAATATTTTACATGATAAATAATCGTTACAACAAATTATGGTAGAAAAGATGTAAAAGAAGGTTAGGGTTTAGATTACATGAACATCAGAACCGTCTCCGGTTGCAGAATCCCCTCTCCATTGAACTCTTTGGTCTGATGGCAATTTTCCAGAGCGTTGAGCTTCAAAATACCAAAGACTCTTTGTGAGAGCTTCTCCGTAATTTAAACCTGCAGAAACTTTTCCACTAGTAATTGATAATAGTAACAACAGAATGCACATGCTTTTGATTGTGAGGAAGCATTGTGATGATCTAGTTCTTAACACGCAATACATGGCTTAGGTCGTTTTTACTAACAAAAAAACACAGTATTTTGATTATATTGGTTGATGGTTTCGATCGATATAATCACTGTAATATATATATATAGGTATCATTTTCTAACTGTCACCAGAAAATTTAAGTGAATCATGAGCGGAGCCAATGGAAATATATTATTTTCTGATTCTAGTTAATAATTAATATATAGGATTATTCTGATTAGGCCTGGGATTTTTGTCCGAACCGAATGGGCTGAACCGGACCGAACCGGTTTTTTCGGTTTTCGGTTCGGTTTTCAATTCAGTATGGTTTTAAAAATCAATTCAGTTTTCGGTTCGGTTCAATTCGGTTTGGTTTTTCGATTTTCAAAAAAAAAAAAAAATTTAAAAAACCGAAAATAACCAAAAATAACCGAAAATAACCGAAATAACCGAAATTAACCGAATTTAACCGAAAATATCCGAAAATATTGGAAAATTATACCAAAATTAACCAAAAATTTAAAAATTCGGTTATTTTCGTAAATAAAATTGAAAACCGAAATAAATGGATAACTGAACCGAACCGAAATTTCATTCGGTTTATTTCGGAATTGTTTTTAAAAACTTTGGTTAACCGAAAACCGAAGGTTCGGTTCGGTTTCGGAAAACCGAAGTCGCAGGCCTCTGATCTTCACGGATTGGGTAACATATTCCTAAACTATGTGCTATATTTAACTAATTTTAGGCAAATAATTTAAATGATCAACGCGTGAAGATTCTATTGCGTATAATATGATATTGACTGTGGAAACGTCCATACCCTAATAGCTTTCAGAATTTGTAAGTAAAATTAACTTACTTAACATACAAAATCTCAAATACTTATGAAGAATGATAGTTATTCCAAAATATTTCAACACTGAGAAAGATAGACTTATAAAAAGTATGGAAGTGTTAGTTGATTCACGTTCCAAGAGTGAAACTTCTCATCAGATGGTGAATGAACCCATAATTGTCTACCCAACTATCTGCCGCCCAAAGTTTATAAAAAATATTGAACATTGGGAAAAAATAATAATATATAGCCTTTACAGCTTTAAAATAATTTCTTTGAAAACTAAATGAAAATAATAAAAAAAATATATATATATATATATATAGTTATGCAATAATGTATGAAGAAGAGTCGTGCACTTTGTTTTTTAAGAAAAAGAAGAAGAGTCGTCTCCTGATTAAATGTAATTTGTAATTATTAATTTCACAGTTTTTGGCACGTGAAAACAAGTTGAATCCGTGAATAAAAAATAAGTTAACAACATAATTGTCAAGAAATACATATACAGCACCGGCACTCGCATTTATGAATCACTAGAGCAAATCCGCGGTACGCGCGGAATTCGATGTATCGCTTCTTATAAAATTTATAATTTTGTATAAATTTTATTCGATGTTCAGTTGGTTAAAGTGTGATTATGTTAAAAGAATGAGATTAAATTTTTAAATATCAGAATTCATTTTTATGTCAGGATATCTAATACAATGGAGAATAAAATTTTAACTTTGAGGTAATCTTAGTCGAATATATTTTGTAGTTGTTTTGAACAATGCCAGTAATTACTACTATTAATACTTGTTGTTTTTTTAATATATTTATGCTATATTTGAACATTTATTTTTGGTTTACGTTATGTCAGTAATTTGCTAGAGATAAAGTAAAACAAATGTACAACACACCGAATAAACTGAATAGTATGCTTTGATGATTATATATTTACACTCATATAAAATTTCAATTACCAGATAGTAAAATGTTGCAAATGCAAGAGCAATGGTTGATCTAAGACATAGTAATAATACTAAAGCATGAGTACAACTAGTCAACTACACAAATTAGGAACCATAATAAGACATAAATGTCTAACAAAACCGTATGAAGATTTGCTGCTTCACACGATTGTTATAAGCTCAAAATTACAATCATCTGGACACCATGCTTTGAAGTCATGACACACCTTAAGTCTATCTTCCTCGTCGTCGGAGTAGAGGCAAAATAACATTTTCCAAACTCTTTGCATTCGATAGGATGTATTTGGCCACCTCTCCCCCGTAACTTCTTCCCCTTACCTGCCAATCTAATGTCTTATGCTGGAGCAAACATTGAGGTACATGTTTTGGTCGCTTCCATGTCAGTTCACGATTGTGTTCCTGAAACCAAAAACCATTATAATAGATTAATAGGTCATCCAACCCCTTAAACCAAGCTGCTGCTAATTATTTTTTTATGAAAGATGAACTAGCGCAATGCTTACACTGATGATCTCAAGAACTTATAAATTAGGTGAGTTATCAAGCATGACCATTAGTGGATCCCAGGATGGTAGATAACTTGTAATCAGCTGCAAATGCTCCAGCTGAATGAAGTTGCAACCAGCAGGAACCTTCATATATGCAATTAGGTATTATTAGTAAACAATGTAACAACAAGGAAACTCAAATTCATTACAAGAAAACCATACCTCCAGGTGTGATACACTCAAGGAAAGGCGTTTGACTGAAGAGAGTGATTCTCCCAACAGAAATTCATCATGGGTCCAAATATTCGCCTCCACCAGCTCAGGTGCATTAATCATCATAAATTCAGATACGATAGGATTTCCAATGGCATTAATCGTCAACTTTTTCAAAGAAGAAGAGTTTATCATGTAGTTAGAATCATCATAGACGTTATCTTATATGGTTAGCTCATGTAAAGATGGCACGGCAACAGTAAAAGTCTCCACACCATCATCACCCCATCGAGTAACAAACAAATCTTCAAGACTAATACAGCCAGCCAAAAGGTTCACAACGGATTCATCGTCTTCATAGAACAAATCTTCGAGGTGTAGAGTTCTAAGAGACTTCAGACAAACGGGAGAAGAGACCTCTAGAGCAATGGAACCAAAATCACCCCGAAGTTTCAAGGTTTCCAGAAACTGACATTTATCCAAGTCGATAGGATATCTGTTTAAACCTGGGAGAACCAGTTTGAGAGCCAACTCACGCACATGGAGTCCACATACGATTCCAACTAACTCTCCAAAATCATCCATACGACCATCTTCCCCAAGTGAAACATCCAGATGCAAACTCTGAAGATACGGAGCTTCAATTGAAAACATTATCTGAAAACCCCCGAATATCATTGCAACCATTGAAATTAAACGTGAGATTGGGCATCCTCTTCCAAAGAGACCGCCACTGTTTAGACAGAACACTGGTGGCTACTACTTCTTTTGTTGTTGGAAGTGAAGACAAGATCGTCACAAGGAAACCATCCGGCAATTTACTGATCCTATCCAAACTTTGACTAGAGCTGTAATAAAAAAGAAAACACGATTTGGAGCTGCTTAAAGTTTGAGAAACACAGTGTAGTATCGTGCATAGAACTAATCAATTAAAGAATTGAACTTACTGCCTTCTTTCCATTGTGGTTGATAGAGAGGGAGAGAGAGCTCAGGAGCAGAGGCGGTGAGGCTTGTAAGGGAACGTCCTAGAATAGAGTCTGCGACGAAAGCAGCAAGGAGCGGAAGCAAGCAACGACGCCGTTACAAATCACAAACGATTCACAATCCTCTAGGTACTATACCTTGCCGGAACCCTTTAGAGAAATTAGCCGTTACTGGGCGTTTTAATCTTTTTTACATAACAAATAGTCAAATAATATACCCAACGTAACTATACAGTGATGTGTTTACATATTTTGAGGCTTTAAGACAATTTGTTTTTGTTTTTACTGAATCGTTAAGAGTTAAAATATTTTTATCCATCAATATCTATTTTTTTAGAGTAGATTCAACATGATGGAAAAATCTTTTTATGTACGAAAGATATGATTTAAATGTGAAGTCAACACAGTTCAGTATATATACAAAATAATTTTGATACAAAACTACTATATATTACTAACATGTATTAACCATTACCCAAAAAGTTCATATTTGTGTTAGGTAAAATATAAATTATGTTAACTAAAGATATATAAACTGTACCTGATTATGTGAGTCGATTTTCTTAATTAGCTTAGTATCCATGAACAGCCTGTGATACTTGATTTTCACCTGTTCTTGGTGGAGTTGCAAGTGCTCGCCCTTTTGCCAAGAAGCTATCTGATGATCCTTTAGCTATAGTTGATAAAAGACATCATGGGCACAATGTTGCAGACACTCAAATCCATTGGCAAATACATTTTAACCCAAGGTTCACTGTATACAAAAGGCTATATATATGAACACGTCACTTGAAAAATGGATAAAGAGTGCATATATATAGACACATCTGATCAATTAGACCATATATAAAAGAGATCTAATAATGATCACTTGATCCGTATCCTAAAATTTAGATAACATATGATCGATAAAAATTTTGTTTTTTTAACAAAAAAAAAATTGTTAGTTTGTGACTTTTTGTGTAGGGACTCGAATTAGTTTGTTAGTAATATAATGATCAGTGTCCCACTAAATGAAAGTTATTATAATCAAATTTTGGACTTCGTTTCTAACACTTGCACAATAAAAAGATGATAATTACTCGCTAGAGCGTCTAGGAGAAATAAGGTCCTCACTATTAGGGACAAAGGTCCCACATCGGGTATTGGAAGGGATCGTTAGTAATATATAAGATAGATGGACCACTCCACTTATCACCAATTGGTTTTAGGTTGGAAGCCCATCTAGCTTAACATGGTATCAGAGCCCGATCCGAACAATCCAACCCGACCCATTATCGATCCAGCCCAAAGTCGGCCCATTGATCCTTGCCCAAACATTCCGAGATTGATGCTCAGAGAACCATCATCTCGAGGGGGCGTATTAGGGACAAAGGTCCCACATCGGGTATTGGAAGGGATCGTTAGTAATATATAAGATAGATGGACCACTCCACTTATCACCAATTGGTTTTAGGTTGGAAGCCCATCTAGCTTAACATGGTATTGGCCTATCCAGAGATTGTAGCCCATCTAGCTTAACATGGTATCAGAGCCCGATCCGAACAATCCAACCCGACCCATTATCGATCCAGCCCAAAGTCGGCCCATCGATCCTTGCCCGAACATTCCGAGATTGATGCTCAGAAAACCATCATCTCGAGGGGGCGTATTAGGGACAAAGGTCCCACATCGGGTATTGGACATAATACTTGTAGCCATCACCCTCTGGATATCATATTCTCTGATGTCTGGACGTCGCCAATTCACTCTATCGATGGCTACAAGTATTATGTCCTCTTTGTTGATCATTTTACAAGGTACACATGGATGTTTCCAATGAAAGCAAAATCACAAGTGGCTCGGATATTCCCCGCCTTCAAGAACCTCGTGGAAAATCGCCTCAACACCAAAATAAAACTCGTACTCGACAATGGAGGAGAGTTCATTGGCCTGCGAACATATCTCGCTCAGCATGGCATCGCACACCACACAACACCGCCACACACGCCAGAGCACAATGGTGTATCCGAAAGGAAACACAGGCACATTGTAGAAACAGGTCTCACTCTACTTCAACACGCAGGCATTCCAAAAACCTACTGGAGCTACTCCTTTTCTGCTGCGGTCTACCTCATCAACCGCATGACGACTCCGGTACTGTCCAACTCATCTCCATTCCAAGCTCTCTTCCGCACCACACCAAATTACAGTAAGCTGCGCACCTTTGGATGTTTGTGCTACCCTTGGATACGGCCCTACGGTAACAACAAGTTCACTCCACGCTCAACCCCATGTGTGTTCTTGGGTTACTCCCTAACTCAAAATGCCTTCATATGCCTTGATGTCACCAATTCACGAGTCTATATCTCTCGTCATGTTGTCTTTCTTGAGTCAATCTTTCCATTCTCATCTCTCTCAAAAAGCCCTTCTGTTGTCAATGACTCTAATGTTCCTGACCTCTCAAATGTAGCTTCTCTTGTTCCCATATTCAGTCAGTCAGGTGCAGCGCCCTTGGAGCCTACGGTGGCAGTGTTACCTTCGGTCTCAGACACTTCACCTACAACAACGACAACGACAACGACATCATCAAATATCAATACATCAACTGAACCATCAGCAACAACAACGCAACCCAGCAACACACACTCCATGACTACGAGGTCCAAAAACAACAAAACCAACGTCCACAATATCGAGGACAAACACCAACTCGTGGAGGCTTTCAGGGTAGAGGTCGTGGCTATCTTGGAAAATGTCAAATTTGCGGTGTACAAGGACACAGTGCACGTCGATGTCCGCAGTATGCTTCAGCCCCACCACAATACATGCAGTATCGTCCAGGTGCACCAATGCAACCACAACAATGGCACACTCCGTCACCAATGACACAACCGCACTGGAACCCGCAAGCACACTACACAACTGCAAGTGCTTCAGACATGTCTATCTCACCGTGGTTACTCGACAGCGGTGCCTCGCACCACATTGCGTCAGACCTCAACAATCTATCACTCCATGCACCGTATCAAGGCGGTGATGACGTGATGATAGGCAATGGAACCGGATTACCAATCACACATACTGGTTCAACTAAGCTCCCTTTCTCTTCTCGACCCTTAACACTCACTAATGTGCTTTGTGTTCCTTCGATGAAGAAGAACCTTATCTCAGTTAACAAGCTTTGCAAAACTAACGATGTTATGGTTCAAATGTGTCCTTCTGAATTTCAGGTGAAGGATCTCGAACGGGAAACATCGCTCAACGGCAAGGCCAGTAAAGGTGTCTACCAATGGCCGACTGAATCTCCCATCTCTCCTCTTCGTGCTTTGGCTTTTCATGTTTTAAAACTTCTAAAGAGGGCTGGCATTCTCGTTTAGGCCACCCTAATTCTAATACACTTAATCATATGATTTCAAGTTTTCATTTACCAATATCATCTTTGTTATCTTCTCCTTGCAACTCTTGTTTCAGCAATAAAATTCATAAACTTCCATTCTCAACTACAACACTCTCACTACGACTCCAACCCTCTACTGCGACAACATCGGAGCAACATACCTTGCAGCTAATCCAGTTTTTCACTCCCGTATGAAACACTTAGCCTTGGATTATCACTTTGTTCGGGAGCTAGTTCAGCGCAAGTTTCTACGAGTGTCACACGTCAGTTCCACTGATCAGTTAGCTGATGCTCTAACCAAGCCATTACCGAAAGCACGGTTTCTCGATCTATTTGTCAAGATTGGACTGTCTCCGACTCGTCCATCTTGAGGGGGCGTATTAGAGTATATCAAATAGTTTAGATAATGTTGCTAGATATTTATCTATAACTCTAGAGTTTATCTCTAGATTTGATCTTATCATAGATCGTGAACTCTCTGTATATATATACCAACCTCAATGTCAATAATATATAAGTTCAAACTCATCTTACACTCACACAGTAAATGATGAAAACGAATACATATAGGTAGGTGTAATTATTTGAGATCATGCGATGGCAGCAAAAACACCAACAAAAGGAGCAACTGTGACAGTGTCGGGCTCGTTGTGCTGAAAATCAGATCGTTCATCTTGGTAAACATCGTTCGCATCCGGTCCACCTACAATAGCTCCAACCAAAACATTAGGGTTCGGTTCATGAGTGTTGTACCAAGGGTTCCACCCTTCATTGCATGCCTTCAGTTTAGGATCTTTCTTGACTGACACTATCGAGGCTCCTCTATGGTGTGCTCTATTAGGATAATTGGTCCCGAATCCAACCATGTAGCTCATGCTCTTGGGGTTTGACCCAAGTATGTAGTCTACCTAGTAACATAAACATGCACATATCATAAGAACATTATTATCTTAATGAATGAATGAATTTCCACGCAGAAAATTATAGAATTGTTTTTAAACATTTTTTAACATTTTGACCAAAAATATAATAAATAATTAATAAACTAATATATAAAATTCAGGGTCAGTCCACTTAATGTTAGAAGCTCAAAATGAGCATGAATTTAATCTCAGAAAAGTGAATGCTTGACTAACCTGAGCCCGAGCGAGGCCGAGAAGATCAGAAGCTTGAAGAACACCATTGGGGCACTGGACGGAAGCTTGTGCAGCCTCAAGGTATTTACTATAACTTGATAAGACGAAAGAAGCAGTAGCTGTGTATTGGAGGTTTTCCCATGGCAAGAACCAAAGCAAACCTCCTGGAGTTCTCTTAACGTTACTATAACCCTTTTGAGCACAGTTGCAGATAAACTGCTCGGCCATTGTTTTGTACTCTGCCATCTTCCCTTCGTTCTTCACTTTCCCTTCAAACACAAGCTAATATTTGCGGGAAAAAATCATGTGTTAAATGTTTGTTTCTTGACCTACAAGTTACGGTAAGATCACATTAACCTACCTTGGCTGCCAAGATTTGTGCCCCAACGAACTTATCGTCCCAAGAGAAAGCAGACCTCACACCTCCGCTATTAGAAGCATGTGTTAGATAATCGAGATACATCTGGTCTCCTGTGGCCCGGTGAAGCCAAGCTGCAGCCCATAACAACTCATCTTCATGGCCACTACTCGGGTAAAAGCCAGCCGCGTTAGTAATGGAGTTATGGTAGACCCCGGGATGATTTTTACCGAATTCAAATAGATCTTTGGCGTGACTAATGAGTGTTTTGGCATAGGCTGCATCAGACGGAGCAAATGCTAGAGAAGCTGCAGCCATAGCCGCAGCTGTCTCGGCCGCCAGGTCAGCACCTGGATGCTGAGCATCAATGCGGTATGATGGACGTGGATGTGAAGTGTTAATGTCTTCTGGTCTCATCCAGCAGGCATGGTCTAACTTAGCATCTCCCACCTGTCCGTAAAGTACATTGGGCTCTGGATGAGCTTTAATGAGATAGTCAGTGGCCCATTTAAGAGCCACAAGGACGTTTTGATGCTCATTGTGGGCATGGAGCTGAGATGCCATCTCTACGCTGCCCCAAGCTAGCATCGTTGTGGTGAACGCCAATGGAAATCCAAACTTCATGTTGTCTCCAGCATCATAATACCCTCCACTGAGATCAATCTATATTGTACGATTAGCAAATTATTTTACTTAATAAATAATCGTTACAACAAATTATGGTGGTAGAGATGTAAAAGAAGATTAGGGTTTAGATTACATGAACATCAGATCCGTCTCCAGGTGCAGAATCCCCTCTCCATTGAACTCTTTGGTCTGATGGCAATTTTCCAGAGCGTTGAGCTTCAAAATACAAAAGACTCTTTGTGAGAGCTTCTCCGTAATTTAAACCTGCAGAAACTTTTCCACTAGTCCATAATAGTAGCAACACAATGCACATGCTTTGGATTGTGAGGAAGCATTGTGATGACCTAGTTCTTAACACGCAATACATGGCTTAGATCGTTTTTACTAAGAAAAAATACAGTATTTTGATGATATCGTATATATATTGGTTAATGGTTTCTATATAATCAGTATCATATATATACTTCCTTATTTATAGGTATCATTTTCTAACTGGCACAAGAAAATTTAAGTGAATCATGAGCGGAGCCAATAGAAATATATTATTTTCTGATTCCAGTCTATTCTATTAATATATATAGGATTATTCTGATGATCAATGCTTTCAATCTTCACGGATTGGGTAACATATTCCTAAACTATGTGCTATTTTTAACTAATTTTCGGCAAATAATTTAAATGATTAACGCGTGAAGATTCTATTGCGTATAATATGATAATGAGTGTGGAAACGTCCATACCCTTATAGCTTTCAGAATTTATAAGTAAAATTAACATACTTAACGTACAAAATCTCAAATAATTATGAAGAAAAATAGTTATTCCAAAATATTTCAACACTGGGAAAGATAGACTTATAAAACGTATGGAAGTGTTAGTTGATTCACGTTCCAAGAGTGAAACTTCTCATCAGATGGTGAATGAACCCATAATTGTCTACCCAACTATCTGCCACCCAAAGTTTATAAAAAATATTGAACATTGAGAAAATTAATAATATATAGCCTTTTTCTTTGAAAACTAAATAAAAATAAATATATAGTTATGTAATAATGTACATTGTAGATGAAGAAGAATCGTGTACTTTGTTTTTAAAAAAAAAAAAAAAAAAAAAAGAAGAAGAGTCGTCTCCTGATTAAATGTAAATTGTAATTATTAATTTCACAGTTTGTGGCACGTGAAAACAAGTTGAATCCGTGAATAATAAGTTAACAACATAATTGTCAAGAAATAAATAGTTATACAGCACCGGCACTCGCATTTATGAATCATGGGGTTCATCCTATTGTTATTTAAATTTAGTGATGCTGACTTGATGAGTATGTAAGAAATTCAAGAACTACGTTTGATCTCAAAAATAAAACAAATTGAACCAAAATCAAGAAATTATACATAAATATAGAAAGAACAAAACACAATCGAGATCGAATGGAATAAATATTACTTTGTAACTTATTTTATGGACTGTGCATAGACATTTTAATATAAAAAGTTGTTTTATAAATGTTAAATTAATAAAAACTATTTGATGATCTAAATCAAAATATAAAGTTTACATATGTAAAATCATATAGAAGTACACTCAAACCTATTTGTCATAGAAAGACAAAAATCCTGGTGATAGTGGCACCGTTTGCGTCCTGCAATTCGTGCGGAGGCAATCTAAGCGATGACTATAATGAGTGATTGAAAGAGAGGTTCACGTTCACAATAAGCTAAACTCATAAGTCAAAAGTACAAAAGTTAACAAGTAACTGACTGAAATTTAACTAAAGCTAATTCACAAACAATGTGCAAAAATAACATAAATATCAGACTATAAAACAATTGTATATAATCAGTCTTCAACTATAGAAACTCACAAATATATACGAATTATAGAAACTCACTAACTTTTCGTGGATGTCGTGGTATCGCTCGCATCATCTATGAATTCTCCATATATCAAACTTTTTGTTGAGCAATAAAATAAAATAAAATTGTAGAAATTAAACTCAAGTGTTATTAAACAAGGATCATATACTAGTTATAAAGTATATTACTAAAGAAGGATAATTGCTGAATGCTGATACTGAATTTTTCTTATCATCTGGTACACTATATACTGTTATTATTCAACAATACATATAAATCACCTAGTATGCAATCATCTTGTAAAAACACTTATGTAAATTTGCTTGTGTTTTAGAGTTATTATGTGCTTCTTTCTCTACTCCCTTGTCTTAATATGAAAGGAAGAAACAAGAAGAGTGTGTCTAGTTTATATAGCTTACAGTTATATAATCCAATACATAGACAAATCGCAGTTTTGGGGAAAGTTGTTAAAACTAAAAAAAAGTACTGAAGCAGAGAGCATTTGAAAATCCAAAGACCATAACAATTCAGAGCTAGGGCCAAACCATAAACTAAAACAATCTGATGGGGGGAAAAAAAGAGGCTCGAGGACTTTTATATCTGTGTGTTTTTCTCTTGTTCTCTATCAATTTGTTGTGGGTTGTTGCAAATTTTAACAAGAACATCCTCCTGATTGCTGCTGAGCCAAAGATGAATTGGCGTTGGAAGACTTGAGATTGACATCAACCATATCCTCTTGCTTTGTCGAAGACAGTGTTTCCATTCCTGGCAAAGCTGCTGCGATCTTGCGGAAAAGCGCCTAAAAGATGAGACAGAGACATTACGTTCTGACTATGCGGTGACTGTTTAGAGAGTACCAACGGGAGACAATTTGAATGTAGATTGGTGTATAAGAAGTATAGGTTTATTAACTATTGATGGGACTAAAGTGAATCTAGCAGGAACTTTTGTGTTGTTGTCTAAGAAATTCTCACAAATATGTGCAGAGAAGATCTCTGTTACCTTTATGTTGAAGCCTGCTTTGGCACTGGTTTCGATAAACATTACACTAAGCTCACGAGCCTTGGCTTCTGCTTCCTCTATTGACACTTGCCTGAGTAAACAAACAACTTATTAGGAATGTAAGACGTGGTTTAAAAATGGTTAGTACTATAGTACAAAAAGACAATGATTACAATTTAAAACCGTGTTCAACCAAGGAACAGAAACATACTTGCAATTGAACAGTAATTTGCACATGACGATTTAAAAGAAATATGTAAAGTGAGAGATGGTAGATTAGACACTATTACCTTTTGTCGACAAGGTCGGTTTTATTTCCCACAAGAACAACTATGACATCACTACCACGCTCTGTCCTAACCTCATCGATCCACTTAGTAGTGTTTAGGAAGGATTGCCTGCCTATATGTCAAAAGGAAAACAAAATGATCAAGTTTCACATTGCAAGAACTTTGATGAGGAAGAAATGAATGAAAACGCATTTACTCATTTAAAGATTACGGAATATCAAAGTCGCAACATCTAAAACATAAAACAGAGAAAGGGCTAAGGTTCACATACTTGCAACATCATAGACAATAACAGCAACAGAAGAATCCCTAATATAGCTCGGAATAAGACTCCTGAATCTCTCTTGCCCTGCTGTATCCCTGTCATACGTTTCATCTCTCAGTTCGAACTACCAAACCCATGATCTGCTACTTCATACCTGAATGCTGAAAACTGAAAACAGGTTACAGATCTTACCACAACTGCAGTCTGACAGTCCGATCTTCAAGGTACATAGTCTTTGATAGAAAATCAATACCAATTGTGGCCTGATGATAAGAAAAACAACATAAACTACTGAGAAAAGAAAGAACAGTGTATAACGATGATTAGCAAACAAGCATGGTTCACTTAATATTAGAAGCTTAAACGTAATGATCATAGTTACAATACAAATCAAGATCATATACTCTTTCTATGCATTAATTGAGAACAACATCGATTACATTAACAATGATAAACAGAATCAGAGCTAACTACTCCAGATTCCATCAGATCTTCTCAATCCTCGAGTATGAACAACAACTAAAGGAGATGGTTATGATACATGATCATTCTGCAGATTGTTACTTCAAAAAGCTTAAACGTAATGATCATAGTTACAATACAAATCAAGATCATATACTCTTTCTATGCATTAATTGAGAACAACATCGATTACATTAACAATGATAAACAGAATCAGAGCTAACTACTCCAGATTCCATCAGATCTTCTCAATCCTCGAGTATGAACAACAACTAAAGGAGATGGTTATGATACATGATCATTCTGCAGATTGTTACTTCAAAAGCTTAAACGTAATGATCATAGTTACAATACAAATCAAGATCATATACTCTTTCTATGCATTAATTGAGAACAACATCGATTACATTAACAATGATAAACAGAATCAGAGCTAACTACTCCAGATTCCATCAGATCTTCTCAATCCTCGAGTATGAACAACAACTAAAGGAGATGGTTATGATACATGATCATTCTGCAGATTGTTACTTCAAAAGCTTAAACGTAATGATCATAGTTACAATACAAATCAAGATCATATACTCTTTCTATGCATTAATTGAGAACAACATCGATTACATTAACAATGATAAACAGAATCAGAGCTAACTACTCCAGATTCCATCAGATCTTCTCAATCCTCGAGTATGAACAACAACTAAAGGAGATGGTTATGATACATGATCATTCTGCAGATTGTTACTTCAAAAGCTTAAACGTAATGATCATAGTTACAATACAAATCAAGATCATATACTCTTTCTATGCATTAATTGAGAACAAAGGTTTATCCCACAGGAGATTCAAAGCAACACTGCATCAAGACCATCGAACCTAATGAACAAGTCTTTGTTTCTGTCACCTGACAAGTCTTGGTTTTGGGTTTATGAACTGTTCGAATCAGGTCCATGAAAAGCCCATATTGCTCAAACTGAAAGGCCCATTCTAAAGCTTAAACCCCGTTTGCCTCCTCAGCCAGGAGAGATAAGGGAGAAGAAGAAGTAGGAGAGGAAGACGAAAATGGCGAACCTCAGCTCAGCGATTGACTCAGTCTTTTGGGACCAGAACCTTTCTTCACCGCAGACCCTCGAAGGCACAGCTCGTTCTGTTCCCGGTGAACCATTTCCCGTAGACGGTGCACGAGCCAGCCGCTCTCACCGTATTCAACAGCTCTCTCTCTTCTCCGCGAAGGCTTTCCTCTCGGAATCATCCCTGCTTTTGCTCCTTCTTCCGACAAGAGACTCGGCTCTTTCTCTCTCAACTCCCTCTGCTTAGTCCTTCCTCTTCCAACTGGTTAGATAACTCTTAGACTTTTGTGTTAGAGTGAGTTACGTTAAAAGGTTTTAGCTTTGAGTTCAAGAATACGACTTTACCACATTCGGATGTTTTGTCTTTTTCTCAGTGTTGTTGGATTTGATTGAGACATGTGATGTTTGAGTGAGGGATGTTTGTGGTTTTGCTGAGGCTTTGAGTTCAAGAATACGACTTTACCACATTCGGATGTTTTGTCTTTTTCTCAGTGTTGTTGGATTTGATTGAGACATGTGATGTTTGAGTGAGGGATGTTTGTGGGATGTTTGTGGTTTTGCTGAGGCTTTGAGTTCAAGAACACGACATAAACCATATATGGATGTTTTGTCTTTTTTTTCCTGTGTTGTTGGATTTGATTGACACATGTGATTAGGTTTCCGTTTAGTTTTTTTTTCCCTCGAGTTGGTTTATTGACCGTTGTAGGTGGCTAGGATTGGTTGGACAGTTCAAACCAAAGAAGCTCTTTGCTGATATCAAAGCAAATATCAACAAGGCAGAGGAATGGGATCTTCAGCTTTTCAAAGACACAACAAAACACATTGTAGACAAATCTCTTTACTCTATTGGTTTATGGACTCAGATTGCATTAGTCTCTTCTTCCTCTCTCTTGCTGAGCGCTGAACGGCATGGAGATAAAGACGGACTCAGAAAGAAGTTGATCTTTGTTCATCCGGTACTTATCTTGATGGATGATTCTTTGTGTATTTTAAACACTTTTAATTTGAGGGTTTTGTTTTGAGCAGCTTGAGAAACATGATCTCACTGTGGAAGCAGCGTGGCCGGATCTGTTTTTGGACCATAAAGGACGCTTCTGGGATGTTCCTGAGTCGTTAAACTTTGATGTCTCATCGCTAGCTCCAGAGTCTGGGCTTCACTACCGTTTTGGTGTACACAAAAACAAGGGTAATCCTCACCCTGTGAATGCTGCTGATGAGAGTTATGGTGTCGATGCTCCTGCTTCTTTGATGCCTGGTTTATGCGCCAAGGCTGTAGTTTCATACAAGGCCAAGAGAAACTTGTGGAGGCCGAAAGAGGAAGAAGACAACAAGACAGAAGAAGATGATGATACACCTGTTTTTCTATCTTATGATATACGCCTCAAGGAGCCTCATGCAGCAGTTACATGAATAGTAGGTAGCAGCTTGGCAGCTTAGATTACAGGCAGAGGCGTGATGGTTAATGGCAAGAAGCGGAGTATGATAAGCGCAGATGTGTTTGGTTCTGCTTGTTTTACGTTCCAAAAAGGGAGGTTTAGTAAGCTGTATGGTGACCTAACACGAGTAGATGCTCGTGTAGACATTTCCTCAGCTTCTGCTCTTGCTAAAAGAATCTTCCATGCAATTAGAAGATCTTCAGGTAGTAACAAAACAGATGACATGTTGGGTTCTCCTAGACTCAACCTGATATTCCAGCAACACGTATTATTAATCAGCTTCTTGTCCAAAGTCTTTGATGTAAAGAATGAATTATAAGCAGTGCTACAAATTTGCAGGTTGCAGGTCCAATCGTTTTCAAAGTAGACTCGCGGTTTCAGGTAAGTGGAGGGAAGTACGGTGCACAAATGGAGGATCTGATTTACAGTTTGAATTACTCATTGAGGCTTCTTGAGTCTGGTAAAGTAGTGGCTGGGTACTCTCCAAAGAGAAAAGAAGGCATGGTTGAGCTTCGAGTTTTTGAGTTTTTGATCTTTCTTTAGCTTTGTACCCATTTGAACATCTGGATGGCATAGTCTTTTTTAGTTTAACTAGTTGAAGATCTTATGCTTATGACCAACCGTCTCAAAATGATCTTAAATGATATTAAATTTGAAAGATTGTCACAAAGACTTGTCAGTACCGAGAAGCTTACGGTTTGGCGTTTGCTATAGTAGGAGAAGCATTAGTTATGGTTTTAACCGTAACCATTGCTAAGATAGTGTTTTCTCTTAGTAGCAGACAGATTTTCCTCCACCAAGCTATCTCGCTGGTTCTTATGTTTTATTTTGTGCTAGAAATAAGGTCCATTCGTCTTTCAATCGTTACTGCGTAACAAGTTACATGTGTTACAGTGTTAGTGTTATCTTTGATCATAGTATTAAAACCAAACGCCTCAAGTAAGAAAATCTGTGTCATGTCACTGTCACTGACTGTCAGGATCCTCCTCAGCTGCCAAATCCAAGAGTAAATCATACCAACGTAAATTTTCTTAAAGCGACTTATTATAGTACAAATACAATTTATTATACAGATAAAACGTGAAAATGAATTCTCATAAGATAATATAAATTTACCAAGTGTAAAGTTATCATTAACCCTATAACTCCTTATGGGTTTCTTAATATTTATTTAAATATGTAAAATGTACTTAGTGGGTTTAAGAATCCTAGTTAAGAAACTATTCGATTTGTGCCTCCAATTGTAGTTTTTAATTAAGGTTTTGTTGTTGATATGTTTTCACAACTCAGGTGACTCCTGATGTTCATTTCAAAAGGATCTGGGGTTAGATAGTTTGGACACTGTGGAGATAGTGATGGCTATTGAAGAGGAGTTCAAGCTTGAGATCCCAGACAAAGAAGCTGATAAGATCGACTCTTGCCCTCTTGCCATTGAATACGTTTTCAACCATCCAATGTCCAGCTAAAACCTGTGCTGCTCTCTCATTGTTGCTCGCCTTTTGTTTGTTTGTATGAGGTTCTCTCAAGTTATCTCTTGAAAATGAGATTTAGCAAATAAATTCGAGCATCCTTTGTGACTCTTTCAACAGGCCATAAAAGAAACCATTTTGGCTTTGATTGTTTTGTTATTCGACACTTTTTGGAGCTATTACGATCTGTCTTTTATGCAAAACTTAATGTAAAAATCAAAGGTTCCTTTGTGTTCTTTATAGAACAAAGGTTTATCCCACAGGAGATTCAAAGCAACACTGCATCAAGACCATCGAACCTAATGAACAAGTCTTTGTTTCTGTCACCTGACAAGTCTTGGTTTTTGGGTTTATGAACTGTTCGAATCAGGTCCATGAAAAAGCCCATATTGCTCAAACTGAAAGGCCCATTCTAAAGCTTAAACCCCGTTTGCCTCCTCAGCCAGGAGAGATAAGGGAGAAGAAGAAGTAGGAGAGGAAGACGAAAATGGCGAACCTCAGCTCAGCGATTGACTCAGTCTTTTGGGACCAGAACCTTTCTTCACCGCAGACCCTCGAAGGCACAGCTCGTTCTGTTCCCGGTGAACCATTTCCCGTAGACGGTGCACGAGCCAGCCGCTCTCACCGTATTCAACAGCTCTCTCTCTTCTCCGCGAAGGCTTTCCTCTCGGAATCATCCCTGCTTTTGCTCCTTCTTCCGACAAGAGACTCGGCTCTTTCTCTCTCAACTCCCTCTGCTTAGTCCTTCCTCTTCCAACTGGTTAGATAACTCTTAGACTTTTGTGTTAGAGTGAGTTACGTTAAAAGGTTTTAGCTTTGAGTTCAAGAATACGACTTTACCACATTCGGATGTTTTGTCTTTTTCTCAGTGTTGTTGGATTTGATTGAGACATGTGATGTTTGAGTGAGGGATGTTTGTGGTTTTGCTGAGGCTTTGAGTTCAAGAATACGACTTTACCACATTCGGATGTTTTGTCTTTTTCTCAGTGTTGTTGGATTTGATTGAGACATGTGATGTTTGAGTGAGGGATGTTTGTGGTTTTGCTGAGGCTTTGAGTTCAAGAACACGACATAAACCATATATGGATGTTTTGTCTTTTTCTCAGTGTTGTTGGATTTGATTGACACATGTGATTAGGTTTCCGTTTAGTTTTTTTCCCTCGAGTTGGTTTATTGACCGTTGTAGGTGGCTAGGATTGGTTGGACAGTTCAAACCAAAGAAGCTCTTTGCTGATATCAAAGCAAATATCAACAAGGCAGAGGAAGATGATGATACACCTGTTTTTCTATCTTATGATATACCTCAAGGAGCCTCATGCAGCAGTTACATGAATAGTAGGTAGCAGCTTGGCAGCTTAGATTACAGGCAGAGGCGTGATGGTTAATGGCAAGAAGCGGAGTATGATAAGCGCAGATGTGTTTGGTTCTGCTTGTTTTACGTTCCAAAAAGGGAGGTTTAGTAAGCTGTATGGTGACCTAACACGAGTAGATGCTCGTGTAGACATTTCCTCAGCTTCTGCTCTTGCTAAAAGAATCTTCCATGCAATTAGAAGATCTTCAGGTAGTAACAAAACAGATGACATGTTGGGTTCTCCTAGACTCAACCTGATATTCCAGCAACACGTATTATTAATCAGCTTCTTGTCCAAAGTCTTTGATGTAAAGAATGAATTATAAGCAGTGCTACAAATTTGCAGGTTGCAGGTCCAATCGTTTTCAAAGTAGACTCGCGGTTTCAGGTAAGTGGAGGGAAGTACGGTGCACAAATGGAGGATCTGATTTACAGTTTGAATTACTCATTGAGGCTTCTTGAGTCTGGTAAAGTAGTGGCTGGGTACTCTCCAAAGAGAAAAGAAGGCATGGTTGAGCTTCGAGTTTTTGAGTTTTTGATCTTTCTTTAGCTTTGTACCCATTTGAACATCTGGATGGCATAGTCTTTTTTAGTTTAACTAGTTGAAGATCTTATGCTTATGACCAACCGTCTCAAAATGATCTTAAATGATATTAAATTTGAAAGATTGTCACAAAGACTTGTCAGTACCGAGAAGCTTACGGTTTGGCGTTTGCTATAGTAGGAGAAGCATTAGTTATGGTTTTAACCGTAACCATTGCTAAGATAGTGTTTTTCTCTTAGTAGCAGACAGATTTTCCCTCCACCAAGCTATCTCGCTGGTTCTTATGTTTTTATTTTGTGCTAGAAATAAGGTCCATTCGTCTTTCAATCGTTACTGCGTAACAAGTTACATGTGTTACAGTGTTAGTGTTATCTTTGATCATAGTATTAAAACCAAACGCCTCAAGTAAGAAAATCTGTGTCATGTCACTGTCACTGACTGTCAGGATCCTCCTCAGCTGCCAAATCCAAGAGTAAATCATACCAACGTAAATTTTCTTAAAGCGACTTATTATAGTACAAATACAATTTATTATACAGATAAAACGTGAAAATGAATTCTCATAAGATAATATAAATTTACCAAGTGTAAAGTTATCATTAACCCTATAACTCCTTATGGGTTTCTTAATATTTATTTAAATATGTAAAATGTACTTAGTGGGTTTAAGAATCCTAGTTAAGAAACTATTCGATTTGTGCCTCCAATTGTAGTTTTTTAATTAAGAGTTCTTAAAAAAAGTTACTAAATTTTTGTTTTAAAGATTAAATTATTTATTAAATATAATATTTTCAACATAGATTTTAAAATAAAAATATAAAAACAAAGATTAATAGAAGTATCCTAGCTTAGTTGTTGTTGATGCATTTGTCTATCACGAATTCTTGTTCGAATATCCATCATATTGGTGATATTTGTAGGCATATCTGTAGAATACGTGACATTCACATGTGTAGAATACGTGAGTGAATCCATCTTATTCATCTTCTACTATCATATTATAAAGTATGATACATTTAAATAGGAAAAAAAAAACAACAAACTTTTTTTTGGTTAGGAAAAAAAACGAAAGAGGCTGACACGTGGACTTAGACCACGTTAAGGATCGGTCACAAAACTGTCTAACTAAGACCAACTCCAATCGAACGGCAAAACGTCATATTTAACGTGTTTCACTCTCTAACCGAACGGCAAACCCAACAACATAAATAATTTTTTGGTGTTTTGTGAACAGTGTTACACCATATTTGGTGTAACACTGTTCACAAAATACCAAAACTTAAAATAATTTTTTATTCTTACTTTTAGCTTAAAATAATATATTTAAATGAATATATAACAGTTAATTATACTTTTAACATATATTAATAAGCAAATTAATTAAAAATACAAATAAATACTATCAACTAAAATAATAAACTAATGAAAACATATAATTACATAATTAAAATTAAACACACATAAAATTACATAATTAAAATAAAAAACACTTAAAATTACATAATTAAACACACATAAAAGTACCAATTAAAACCAAACACACAAAATTTGCAGGTTGCAGGTCCAATAGTTTTCAAAGTAGACTCGCAGTTTCAGGTAGGTGAAGGGAAGTTTGGTGCACAAATGGAGGATCTGATTTACAGTTTGAATTACTCGTTGAGGCTTCTTGAGTCCGAAAAGTTGTGGCTTGGTATTCTCCAAAGAGAAAAGAAGGCATGGTCGAGCTTGAGTTTTGAGTTTTAAATTGTTGCATTTGTATTAGAGGAAGATGCTAAACATGGCAAACTCTTTTTGGTTTAACAAGTTGAGTATCTTTTGCTTATGACAGACGATTGAAAGATTGTCACAAAAACAAGATAAGCTCTGCCTGATCGTTACAAGAAACAACTAAAATCTTCAAATGGATGTCTTAGACAAGATCTATCTCCACGAGGGCCAACAAGTCGCTCTCTTTACATAAGCAATGCCTACTGCCTAGCACTGGTTCCTAAATCAACATGAACAGTAGTAAACGCAGAGATGTTAACACTTCCAATTCCTTAAAAAAACTATGATCAATTCATTGATGAGAAGCTAATTTCACCGTCAAGATGTCTTTCAATCTTGACTGTGTAACAAGCTACCTGTCATAATTGATTGTAGTATTAAAAGTTTAAAACCAAACGCCTCAAGTAAGAAAATCTGTGTCATGTCACTGTCACTGACTGTCAGGATCCTCCTCAGCTCCCAGATCCAAGAGTAAATCATACCAACCTACGCTTTCTTCTTTTTATTTGACCAAATCCAACCTACACTTTCTTAAAGCTGCTTATTATATCACAACTATAATTTATCTTACAAATAAAACATGACCGGTGATGGTTCTAGAAACAAGAGGAACGAATAGGAAATAAACGTCAAAGAATAAAATTGCAGGAATGAAAATGAATACTTGTTACATCTAGGGATGTTAAAATAGGCTACTCGAACCCGTCTAAGCCCTGCCAGTTTAGTGTCCTGCTTGTTTAGAACCCGTTAACTTCATACCCATTTAAAGCCCTGCCCATTAGAGCCCGTTTAACTGTGTTCCGTTTACAGTTGTGATGCCCGTTTACCTGTTTAGACCCGTGAGTTCATTTATTTTATTTTATTTTTGTCAACTTCTAATTACAATTTAATTAATTTTTAATGACGTTAAACTTTATGCTTTTTTTGTAATGACATTGTCTTTAATTATTTCTTTTATTGTTATTTCCTTCTTTTTAAATGCAATTTTAATTATAAGATTGCTATTATTTCTTCCATAAGTTCAGACAAACATCAACATTGCAGGAAATCAAACAGCAAGAGGATTAGAGGCTAACAAGAGTTTCGGGACTGAGATTGAGTTACCTTAGCCTAGTAAAGATAACCAAAGGACCCTTTTCTCGATTTTTCAAGTTTGATTCATATAGCTTTTCCAGATTTCATCTAGGGTGAATCATGAATTTGAGGAGAAAGAGATGTAGAAAACCCGACGGCCTGAGAAAGAGAAAGAGATGTAGAAAACCTAGTAAAAAATGACGTCGTTTCATATATTGTGTGAGAAAAGAAAAAAGCAAACGGGGTGTCCGTTTATCTTGGAGAGCGTCTGTTTATAAATGGGCTTAACTATGTAACCCTGTAAGAACCCGTTAAGTTTTAGATATAAATAAACGGGTATGGGCTTTATCCGTTTAAACCCTGCCTGTCAAAGCCCACGAACGCCGTACCCGTTTTATCATTCTTAGTTACATCTCATATTTAACAAGGAATAATTTTGTTTTTCATTTCTCTAAAAAAGAGAATGGTAGGGAATAAGAAAAAAAAATATTATTTGTGAATCGTGATTTTTTTTAGAAAATGTTAATGAATATATTATTCTTCGTCGTTTCTTGGTCACCATCCGTACCGAAAATGAAATTTTTTCATATCTAAAAATATCAAGCGTAAAGTTGTGCTCTACGAGTCTCTAATTTCTAATAAAAATAAATTAGTGTTAACAAGATTGGTGAAGCTTTTTGGGTCAATTGAACATTTGATTTGTATCGGTTTATACCGGTTTCAGCAGTTTTAAATTAAGTTTGGTTTTTGGGTGTATGAATAATATTCCCTACCAACCTTTTCAGCTGCCCAAAAAAGAAGTAGCTATTGGCTAAAGCCTAAAGCCTAGGAACTAGACCATCTGAAACTAAGCTACGGTTGAGATTCTTTACTATAATAAATCAACGGCTATAAACAAAACATAATTTAATTCCCATGCAACCTTAAGACCTTGTTAAACGCGACGTATCACAAACTCTCAGCGAGATTCTCTATACGTGTCTACGAAAAGGTAAGAAAAACAGGATACAAGAGCCGCTGTCAGGGCCGAGAGACAAAACGTCGATTACTGGGTCCGGAAAGGTCATTGTGGGTCCCACAAGTAATTATAAAGGGTATTTGTCCAGTCAGCTCCTCGTTTGATATTCTCGAACTCTAGTGGGGATCTATTCCCCACCTCGAAAAGCTTGTTGTATCGCCGACAGATGACAAGTTGTGTTGTCATGGGCCACTTTCTTTTTTGGACAATTATTAATAAGTGATCACAGAACAACATCATTTTTCATATGTATTAATACACTTTTTGTTGTGTATTAATACACTTTTTGTTGTATATAATGGTTTGCCGTTCGTAATGTGGCAGCCCTATCAATGAACTCAGGTCAAATCTAAAGAATTAGGTTAAATATTTGGAGACCTGATTTCTTGAATCGAAGAACTTAATCAAATTCGATACAAGGCTCTCAGATTGACGACAGTCGAATCAATGAGCGCTTTTAGAAACTCTAGTTTATTATCTTTCAAAAACTACTTATCAAAGCCAACTTACAATCCCTTATATAGGATCCTGAGGCGGTTTATAATAACCTAACTCATAAAATAGAAAATCTACTAAAAGGAATTCATAATTAGAAAAGGAAATCTTAAAAGCGAAATAGAAAAACGGTTGCTTGGCGGTGAAGATATCATGATGTTGCATCAGGTCCCCGGTGAGAAAGATTTGACCTCGAATCGAACGGATCCGGTGGAGCATAGCGAGATAACGAACATTGAATACATCCGAGGTAGTGATATGAGTGGAAGTTCGCACGATATACATTATCATTAATACGCCTCAGATCGTGAGAGGACCTATTTTCTTTGCCTTGAGTTTGTTATAAGCATGAGGCATTCGATCCTTAGTGAGAAAGCCCAAACTTGATCACCAACTTCAAATAGGACCGGCGACAATGAGAATCGACGCTTTGTACTTTGACGAGGAGGACTGCAGATTGGTGATAACTGCGCATGAACTTGATGAATCTTGTCGAAAAATCATCAGCGACTCCATGAAGACGGGTGTCGGAAGAGTAGTTAAATCCAAAGGACCACGAGGAAGAAGACCATAAACGACTGAAATGGACTGAAACCTGAACTGAGTGCATGATTATGAGCAAACTCGATTGAGGAAGTTTTGAATCCACGATTTAATGGATTCACCAACAAGACATCGCAAGTTACCCAACGATCTATTGGTCACCTCTGTTGATCCATCCATTTGGGGATGATAAGCGGAACTCATGCGTCGACCGGTGCCGAAGCTTCAAAGATCGCCGAAGTGACCCGAAGCGTGAATCGGGTCCGACAGACAATAGAAGCAACCCATGAAGTCTATAAACCTCCGGAAGAAGAAGAGTGTCGCGAATGAACGCATCCGTCGTTTTACAGGGAACAAAGTGCACCATTTTTGAGAATCGATCCACGCACAACAAAGATTGAATCAAACCCTTTTTGTACGAGGAAGACCCATGGACGAAATCCATATTGATGTCAGTCCATCGGATGCTGGTATAGGTAACGGCATGTAGACCGCTGTAGCATGTCCTTTCGGCGTTTGGAAGTCGCGGCATCTCCACAAACGCCAACATCGCGTCTTAGAGCCGCGTAAAATGACGCAGAGATCAAATGCAATGTTCTCACGGCCCTATATGACCCTCATTATGTTTTCCGATTATGAAGACGGAGGCTACAACCGAACGCGAGGTCGCCACGTAAAAAGAAACCCATCATGAAGAGTGAAATCGCGTGATACGCCATTTGAACATCAAGAAGAATCCAACCAAAATATTCATCGACTCGATAAGTAAGCAAAGCTGCAAAGTCGAACTGAAACATGAAGAACACCAAAGAAAGAACGACGACGGCTTAGCGCCGCCACTCGAGAGATACCCGACGTGTGCTTGATAACAAAAGTAAACTGTTGTAAATAAGACACCCACGAGGAATGACGAGCCGACCTTATCTTGACTACTCAAGTGTTTTAACGCATCGTGATCCGTATAGAAGCGAATTCTTTATGAAAAGATAATGTCTCCAGTGCTTGATTGCTTGAACCACGACATAAAACACCACATCATAAGTACTATAACGTAAACGAGCTCTGCCAGCTTTTCACTAAAGAAGGCGATAGGCGGTTTGATGACTCAAGACAGACCGATTCCCAACTTAGAAGCATCACAATGGAGTTCAAAGACACTGTAAAATCAGGTGAGCAAGTATAGGAGCTGAAATCAACTTTGATTTGATAATCTCAAGCGTGGTTGCTGGGAGTCCATGCGAAGACACCATCCCGTCGAATACAATCCGTGAGAGCCATTAAGCTGCTAAACGGTGGCACAAATCTTCGATAAAAGATCGAGACCATGAAAGCTTCGTGTCTCGGACAATGTATATGGAGCGTTGTAATTGCATCCACTTTACTAGGATCCACGGCGAGTCCTTTCGGAAACAATGTAGCAGAAAGTGGACTTTAGGAGAGCGGACTCACACTTCTTCATCGTCGCATAGAATCGATCACGGCGGAAGGATAAGGACCGCTTCCAAGTGTTCTAGATGCTCGCTAATGACTTACTGAATATCAAAATATCATCAAAGTAAACCACCACAAAATGTAAAGATTTTTAACCTTTCTTTTATAGTGTAAAAAAATTCAAAAGGAATTGAATTTTGTATTAGTGGGTTCTGATGTTTAAGAGAAAAGGAAAATAAGTAATGGAATCTATGACCCACATGCAAGGGATTTTAACCTTTTCTTTTATAAAGTGTAACATTTTTTGGAAGAAAAAAAAAACTGAAATTTGTACTTAAAAACGGTCAATTTTAATACCTTTTTAATAAAGGAATTTCAATACTTGAGTGTTTATTCATTTTTAGGGAAAATTATACATGTTTATTCAAGACTAAATTTTAATCTGGGGTTGGCATAGTTTTCATTTTTCTATTCAAAGTTGAGCTAATTTTCAATGTTATTAGGTTATTTTTGAAACTTAAATTAAATCTCGCTAAGAGAATTCAGAAAATAATTTGTCACATAAGCAAGAAAATTTAAGGTCACACCACTCGTTTATCTTCTTTATTATGTTTCAACATTTCGAATTTGGATCCAATCTCATAGTAGTAGGGCAGGTAAACACAACATCATCTAAACATTTAAAATTCCCATCAATTTACTAGAGTATGAATGATATGGCCCGCATTAACACGATCTCCCATGCTCCTCCTTGTTTATTTCATTTTATTCTTTGGCAAATCGTGACTTATCCAAATATTTACAGGCAGATAAGCATAACATAAAATTCAATTTTA